>CAWUFW010017284.1:0-269580 GCA_963921515.1 Calotriton arnoldi
AAGTAAGCATGGGAATGCTGGGAAGTGGGGTGGAGGCAACAGCATGATGGGAGTCGTAGTCACAGACATAGCTCACCCCCACAACTGTCCCATCAACACCACCCTGAACCATGCTTCACATCACAGGGAGTGGAGAAGGACTCACAAGATGGCTGACACTGGCTACTGCTGTGGGGAGCACAAGGCCCTGCTGGCAACTGTGCACCAACAAACAGCAGGACACCACTGACTGACATCCTGAGAGACAACTTCCACTCCCTGCAATGCAAGCACGTTCCATGGTGGGATATCTGGCTAGCTGGGTGGGAAGGAGGACTTGCAGCACTGACCATAGTCACAAGCACCTCCCCTCACACACACCCCAACACAAACTCCACAGAACCCACCTGGTAGAATGCAATGCCCCCTATCCTAACACAAGATCCCACAAAGAACCACCACCCTGGGTTATGTTGTGTGAAGCACAGGGACACTCTTGGGACTTCTAGCCAAACAACTGCCAGGACAACACTCCCAGCCATCCTGTCAGCACAGCCAGCCCACCCCACAGGGAAGCAGAGTCAAAAGGAAGGAAGCATGGGCATGCTGGGAAGGGGGGAGGAGGCAATAGCATGATGGGAGTCGTAGTCACAGCTCTACATCCCCCACCACATGGCCCAGCAAGCTCACACTCACGCATGCACATCCCACAGAGAGTGGAAAGGCCCATCAAAGATGTCTGACACTGTTGCTGTGTCGTGGGAGCACAAGGGCATGCTGGGTACTGCACACCAACCAACAGCAGGACACCACTGTCAGCCATCTTGCCATTGCTCTCACACCCACACACACTGAACTCCCCACAAAAGCAAGTAAGTATGGGAATGCTGGGAAGTGGGGTGGAGGCAATAGCATGATGGGAGTCGTAGTCACAGACATAGCTCACCCCCACAACTGTCCCATCAACACCACCCTGAACCATGCTCACATCACAGGAAGTGGAGAAGGACTCACAAGATGGCTGACACTGGCTACTGCTGTGGGGAGCACAAGGCCCTGCTGGCAACTGTGCACCAACAAACAGCAGGACACCACTGACTGACATCCTGAGAGACAACTTCCACTCCCTGCAACGCAAGCACGTTCCATGGTGGGATAACTGACTGGCTGGGTGGGTGGGAAGGAGGGCCGGCTGTCAACCAAACACAACCAATGCAGACCATGTTCACACCCCAGAAAATACATAGAAATGCCCAAATAATGCAGGACAATGTGCCACACCAATATCAACCCCTGACTGTGACGACTTAGGACAATGCAATGTACAGGCCCGCACCCAGAGGCACAGTCACAGCTGTCATGTGTGTCAACCATTGATGCCTGCAGAAACATAACATACATTGTTTGTGTCTCCCAAAAACAGGTGATGATGGGGACACAGCAGCAGACGCTGAGGAGTCTCAGTCCCAGGCTCAAGAGGATGCGGAGCTCACTGGCGTCGTACAGCCTCTGTCCTCCTCGGACGATGAAGACCAACCTGGCACATCCGGTGCAAGTCAACATGCAGCACCAGCAGGACCACCAGCTGCAGCACCAGCAGGACCACCAGCTGCACCCCCTGCACCCACCCCTCCAACGACTGTCACCACAAATACCATCCCTGCCGACATGGACAGAACAAGGAACAACACCAGCACAGGGACCCTGGACCAACCTGGGGCTATGGACACCACCACCACCACCAACCCCCAAGGTGGACCAGGGTTATCTGTGCGTGCCACTGCACACACTGCACATGTCAGCAGGGGTGGTGGGAGGGGTGGGAGACAGAGGTCGCTGCTTGCAGACGTTGCTGGTGTGCATGATGACCCACAACTGGTACGCATAGCTGATGCGTACCAGTCCAGCACCGGAGAGCTCAGCCAGGTAGTGGGGCTCCTCAGAGACATGAAACAGCAGCAGGCTGCCCATCATGCCCGCTTGGACTCCCACATGTCCCACGTGGAGTCACACATGTCCTGCGTGGACTCACACATGTCCCGCGTGGAGTCCAAGTGGGATGCACTGCATGAGATGACGGCGGTGCACAGGGACATTTTACAATGCCTCCGCCAGATGAACAGCAACCAGTCCACACCTCCCTGTGTGCCAACAACATCTGGTGCCGAACAAACTGCAACTGCCACAGGGAGGGAGGAGGACTCTGGCGGAGAGTCCCCTGCACCGCAGCAGCCTGTACTTGAGGGGCCCTCCCCAAGAAGAGGGGTCGTCCGAGGAGGGAAAAGTGAGAGGCCGATGGCCAAGCGCAACTCCCAGGAAGCCTGAACCTGTTCTGGATGTTCGCCTTTGTGCACAGACTGTTCACCCTGTTGACGGCAACACTACTCCCACACATTGCATGGGGAGTACAAGTTGGACCAATGTGTCAGACAACTGTGGCCCCGATACTGGGGATCCTGTCTACCAGGACTTTCAATTCACCTAGGAACTTCAGATTGCAAGATTTATGTACAGCACTACCCATCCTATGCACTATTAACACAAATGTATCACAATAAACACACTAATACACCATACTTGCCTCTGTCGTGATTCCAACGTGGGTGCTGTTATGGGGATGATGAACTGCAAAATTACACTGTGTATGCGAACTGCAACAGCAAGGACAACACAGGCATGTGAGTAAAGGCAACGTGACACATATGAGGGAGACACACCACCAGGGCTACACAACACATACACACCTAGGCCATCTGACTCATTGCCTACACTGATGTTGCCAGGGAAGACGGTGCAATGCACAGACACCACACCCATTCCCAGTTGTAGTCAAGTAGCCCACAGGTGCAGTAAGCAAATGGCAGTCAAATGTGTGACCACAGACAACGCACATCACAAAGTGAAGCACAGGTTTATTACACAGTTGCAACATGTCGTAACCACTACAGATGCAAGGTAATCCCACCTGGCAGCGGGCACACAGTCAACAACTCTAGACGGAAGGAAGTCCATGGGTGTGGCGCACATCACCTGTAGGGACACAACAGCTACCACCCTGGATGTGCAATCACGTCGTCGGTGGACACAGTTGACCAAACGAATCTGAAAGTACCCTGTGAAGGACAGAAATGACACACAGTCAAAAGCAATGGAGTACAGGACAGAACAGCAAAACTCATGCACAATACATGTTACAAGATACCCACCCAGAACCAAGTTAGCATGTCAACACTGTTGGGGAGTACAGCCCACCTGTTAGCACACATCGCAACACACATCCAGTCAAGTAGCACATGGACACACTCCAACAGCACCAGAGCACCACCCACACATCATGCCAACTCACATCATTGACATGACACCTCAGGATACTCACATTCAGCTAAAGAAGTTGGTGATGAGCTGTGTGCGGACATCACCATCATCATCATCATCATCATCGTCACTGGCATCGTGGTCCAGGCCAGGATCCTCCACAGGTGGCGGATGTTGGTCATTGTCATCCTGGATGAGAGGCTACTCCTTCCGCACTGCCAGGTTGTGGAGCATGCAGCAGACGATGATAATCTTGCACACTTTCGCAGGGGCATATGGGAGGGACCCTCCGGTCTTGTCCAGGCAGCGGAAGCGGCTCTTCAGGAGACCAAATGTCCGCTCAATCACTCTCCTGGTCCGACCATGTGCCTCATTGTAGCGCATCTGGGCTGGTGTCACAGGGTTCCTGAGGGGTGTCAGCAACCACGGCATGTTGGGGTATCCCGAGTCACCTACGGACAGACAAGTGCACATTAGCTGACTTGGAAAAGTGGGCGGAATACTACAGATCAGATCACACACAATGGCACAAAGTCAGTACACACCGACAAGCCAGGCACGCTGGTTCTGCATCTGTGCCATCATCCTGGGGATGCGACTACTCCTCATCACAAAGGCATCGTGTGCTGAACCAGGGAAACGGGCACACAGGTGTGTGATGAGTCATGTCTGCAAGACACACCACCAGTGCATTGACCGAGTGGTAGTGCTTGCGGTTCCTGTAGGCCTGCTCCTGGCCCTGTGGTGGTACCAAAGCCACATGTGTCCCATCAATGGAGCCAATGACATGCGGCATCCTCCCCAGGGCATAAAAGTCACTCTTCACGTCAGTGAGTCGTCGCAGTCTAGGGAAATAGATGTACTGGTTCAGGAATAGCAACATTGCCGCCAAAACATCGCGGAGCACACGGCTCAACATGGTCTGTGACATCCCACCAGCAGTCGCCACAGTATGTTGGAAGGTACCGGTGGCAAAGAAGTGTAGGGCTGCCATCACCTTCACCTTGGGGGTCAGCGCTGTAGGATACGGCCGGCCAGGCTGCAAATGTGGGGACAACTGCACTGCCAAATCCTCAATCAGCTGCCTGGTGAAGCGGTACCGTCGGATGCTGTCCCGTTCCACCATCGTTGCCAGGTCTGGGAATGGTCGATGGACAGCAGGAGCCCTGCAGTGCAGAGGAGAAGTAAGCAAGATTGTCAGTCACCCCACATATGCGGCATTGAACACACTCAAGATCCCAACATACATCATTATGAGGCACAACTACATGAAGTGTGCAGTTCCGGAAGGACATGTATGGTACATACATGGCCAACATCTGTCAACACGGTCCAACAGGTGGCATCAATTAGTCCCAGGTTGGCCCATTGGATATCATGAGGCCGTGTCACAGTTCCCATCTCCTGCTGCCGTGTCACAATAACCCCCCACAGTGACATGTGAGGACAGATGTGCCCCAGGCACCACAGCTCAACGACAGGTACATTCCCAGGGACCCTGTATTGCCACATGGACACTGGCATTACATGGAGTATCATGTATACACCACAGCAAAACAACCATGACCCCCACAGGTAGTGGCCCCACTTGCCACGGCAGGACAGACATGGACGTCTGTGACACACACACGCACAACATCAAAGTCCATGCACACACAACCTGGATGTGGAGACTGTCTCCCATTGTGCACATGAAATCAGAGACATTGTAAACACTACATGCACAAAGACTGTGGAGGACCATCACTATTGTGCCACTGGGACACCCTGGCTCAAACATACCGTCCCACATGGGACTCACGGGGTATGTGACATGACATACACATACACCACCGTGAAATGTGACCATGGCCCATGCACAGATATGAACAGTTGCACATCACAGTGGTCATGTACACGTAACACCCAGGATCCTGTCCCCATGAACACGTGCACAGCCTGGGGTGGCTGCCCACAGGTGACACCCACAGGACAACATGTACACCAACATACACACAATAGGAAATACAGCCTTACATGCCTTATGATAAAGTTTGGACAGGCTGTCATGATGTAGGTGTGCCCCTCACTCCCTGGGAGCTATCTGTGGCTGGCATATGTCCATCTGAGACAGGCATGCTGACATATGCCAGTCACATGTACAGTGATGCGTTGTACTGCAATGGACCGATCGGTGCCCCCGGCCGGCCCATTGCATTCAATGTGTGCGGGTACGCGTTGTACCCCTGTACACGTTGAACTGCAATGGACCGATCGGTGCCTCCGGCCGGCCCATTGCATTCAATGTGTGCGGGTACGCGTTGTACCCCTGTACGCATTGTACTGCAATGGACCGATCGGTGCCTCCGGCCGGCCCATTGCATTCAATGTGGCGGGTACGCGTTGTACCCCTGTACGCGTTGTACTGCAATGGACCGATCGGTGCCTCCAGCCGGCCCATTGCATTCAATGTGTGCGGGTACGCGTTGTACTCCTGTATGCTGTTGAACCGCAATGGACCGATCGGTGCCTCCGGCCGGCCCATTGCATTCAATGTGTGCGGGTACGCGTTGTACCCTGTACGCGTTGTACTGCAATGGACCGATCGGTGCCTCCGGCCGGCCCATTGCATTCAATGTGTGCGGGTACGCGTTGTACCCCTGTACGCGTTGTACTGCAATGGACCGATCGGTGCCTCCGGCCGGCCCATTGCATTCAATGTGTGCGGGTACGCGTTGTACCCCTGTACGCTGTTGTACTGCAATGGACCGATCGGTGCCTCCGGCCGCCCATTGCATTCAATGTGTGCGGGTACGCGTTGTACCCCTGTACGCGTTGTACTGCAATGGACCGATCGGTGCCTCCGGCCGGCCCATTGCATTCAATGTGTGCAGGTACGCGTTGTACCTCTGTACGCGTTGAACTGCAATGGACCGATCGGTGCCCCCGGCCGGCCCATTGCATTCAATGTGTGCGGGCACGCGTTGTACCCCTGTACGCGTTGTACTGCAATGGACCGATCGGTGCCTCCGGCCGGCCCATTGCATTCAATGGGTGCGGGTACGCGTTGTACCCTGTACGCTGTTGTACTGCAATGGACCGATCGGTGCCTCCGGCCGCCCATTGCATTCAATGTGTGCGGGTACGCGTTGTACCCTGTACGCTGCTTGAACCGCAATGGACCGATCGGTGCCTCCGGCCGGCCCATTGCATTCAATGTGCGCGGGTACGCGTTGTACCCCTGTACGCGTTGTACTGCAATGGACCGATCGGTGCCTCCGGCCGGCCCATTGCATTCAACGTGTGCGGGTACGCGTTGTACCCCTGTACGCGTTGTACTGCAATGGACCGATCGGTGCCTCCGGCCGGCCCATTGCATTCAATGTGTGCGGGTACGCGTTGTACCCCTGTACGCGTTGTACTGCAATGGACCGATCGGTGCCTCCGGCCGGCCCATTGCATTCAATGTGTGCGGGTACGCGTTGTACCCCTGTACGCGTTGTACCGCAATGGACCGATCGGTGCGCACCCATTGACAATGGGCTTGCCTGGCAACGGACGCGTTTTCGAATTTCGAACGAGTCGGTTGCTGGAAAATCAGTTGGTCACCCACAACAATGTTGCAAAATCATGTATGTCATGAAGTTGAAGATTTGAAGGATGCTGTGGGCGTGTTTTGGTGCTGCTATTCCATGGATTGGCCAGATTCAGAAGATGCAAACGACTTGGACCTATCACTTTGGACACAAGGGACAGTATCTGCCTCTCCAGCACATATATATTGCTGGCTGTTCCCCTGAGAGCTCACTTGCCTGCACTACATGCTCCAGGACGACATCTGCCACTGCACTGCTGCTGTCTCTGCCCCTCTGGACCCTGCAATGGCACGTACTGTGGAGAGAGCCCCAGCCTTCAGCCTTGAAGAGAACCAGGTCCTGCTGGACAGCCTACTTCCACAGTACAGCAAGCTGTATGGGACACCAGGGGAGCAGGTGAGTGTTCTGTGCACTGCCTTTCTGAATGTGCATTTTGTCTGACTAGCAAGGCTGAAAGTCTGCACGCCACTGGCTAGCAGGCTCACTGAGTAGTTGTCACCCCCATAGTGTGTAGTGACATGCACTGGACAGGTATGGTGCAGTGACAGTGCATTTGAACAAGGTTTTACTTCCCATGCAATGATACCATGTAGTGACGTCTGGCAAACTGTCCATGGGCAGCTTTGCACTGCCTGTGTACATCATGTGCCCCTGTGATTGAGACATGTATATACAACTGTGTCATGCACGGATATGTTGCATGTGTGGTAATGGCCTTTTCACTTTGTCATCCTGACAGGTTAATGCCCATCGGAAGCAGGAGATCTGGAAGGACATCGTCCGGGCCGTCCGGTCCGTGGGGGTCTACAAGCGCCGGATCCGCAACTGCCAGAAGAGGTGGCAGGACCTTCGGGGCTGGACCCGGAGGATTGCACGGGTCCAGCTGAAGCTGTCGCCTCCTCGCAGGAGGGGCGGAACACGGACCCTGACCCCCCACATGCTCCAGATCCTGGCGGTGGTGTTTCCAGACCTGGATGGGCAGCTGAAGGCCAGACAGCAGCAAGGAGGGGGTGAGTCAAAGACTGCACTGTGAACTCTGTATTACATGCTTTGTGCCCTCCTCTGGCCTGGTTCAACTGCCACAGTGCAGCAGTCATGTTGTCCAGGAGCCATGTCCCTCTATTGTGCACTGCCCACTGCTCATCTGATACCCAGGTGTGGCCCTTACATTCAGGGAATTGTGTCACTTGGGACTGTGTCCTTGCAGTTTGCTTCACTAAAGGTGGGGGACAGCATCTGTTTCCCTAACTCTGTTGTGGGCATCATGGGTGGGTCCATTGTTCACACAACGCCTGTGTTTGGACATGTGATCTGCGTGTTGCTTTGATATGCGGTCCACTTGCTGAGATGAGCCACCACATGTGCCTGGGGTATGTGGCACACGCCCATGCAGCGGGTGGGAACAATGTTTGGGCCCCAGGAGTGTGCAGATTACGTGTGTCACACATACATAGCCAGCTATCCACTGTCCAGGGCACATCCCTCATTCATGTGGAGCAGGACAGTCATGCCTACTCCAGGCCATGCAATGCACTCTGTACTCCCACTCCCGTGTATCAGCTGACACATTGTGCACAGTGATTTGACCCCTCAGGTGTCTGCCTCTGTGTCAGTGTGCTGTGGATTAGTTGCCAGGACTGCTGGGGTGTTTCTTGGTAGGGGCTCAGCATGCCCCTGGAGATGTGACCATAGGAGACGATACTTGTGTGTCACATAGGTGTTTGATCAGCTGCCCGTGCAGACTGGGGTATGCGAATGTGAAGTTCAGGCAGCTGTTCCCCATTCACAGCAAATTGTGAGGGGCTCAGGTTCAGAGGGTAGTGTCACAGGTCTCCCATATGTCCAATAGGTATGACCTGGACAGATGAGGGTTAAGATGATGTGTTGTGTGGGGGATGTACATGTGCACTTGTGCAGCTCCAGGACTTGCATTCCCCATGACCTACTATTGTGACACAGTGCATAGTGTTGTTGTCTGGCTGCCAAGTCATACATCACTGAGACAGTGATGTATGACTTAGCAGTCATGCCTCTGCCATGGCATGTGTCAACTTACTGGTGGTCCTGCAGGGGAGTGACATGTGCTACATGCACACCATTGTGGCGATGGCTATCAGGACATGGGTGCATCATGGTGTCTGTCGCTGGTATGCATCACATGCATTTCCTATTTGACTCTGGGCATCCCTTTCATCCGGAAACCTGTACTGACTCAGTGGCAAGAGCTGTGATGTGTGCATGTCCACATGCCACACCGTGTCCTCTGCACTGTCCAACTACTGTGTACTTGGTGCATGTGTCCACACTGGGGTGTTGCAATCCAACAGACACCAGACAGATGGGTGCAAGGCCATGTGGGATGTGAGTGCCATGCTTGGCATCAGACTGACAATTGGCTTCTCCTGTTCAGTTAGGGCACTTTTAGCAATGTACAACTAATGATGCCAGGGCTTGCTCTGTAATGTGCTGTGCTCACAGTGGTGTGTGCGTTTGGTGCAGGTGACTGATGTCTGTCTGTTTCCCCATTGTTTGCAGATACATCCACGGCCACGGAAGGGGACAGCTCCACGGACCAGGAGGAGCCAGAGAGCCAGACTGGGTCAGCAGCCGAGGAGTGG
The DNA here is from genome assembly GCA_963921515.1 of Calotriton arnoldi. Classification (NCBI taxonomy): domain Eukaryota; kingdom Metazoa; phylum Chordata; class Amphibia; order Caudata; family Salamandridae; genus Calotriton; species Calotriton arnoldi. The sequence continues at coordinate 9,488 of CAWUFW010017284.1, forward strand.
TCGGAGGGACCCAGTGGCACGGAGGGCGAGGGGAGCCACACCGAGGAGTCCTCAGCACCATCCACCTCAGCTGAGGACCAGAGCAACTCGGAGGATGACTCCCTTGTGGAGGCGGGTGTCAGCAGCCACCACACCCCAGCTAGTGTTGCTGTCCCCGCCACCACCAGCACCACCACCGCCCTCCCATCGGCTCCCATTCCCCAGGTCCGTGGAGGCTCCCATGTTCGGGAGCGTGTCTCCTTTGGGCCAGGCACCGCACCCCCTGCCCCTGTGTCCCCTGCTGCCCTGAGTGAGGAGTCTGTGTACCTCCTTCGCCAGTTCCATGTAGGGCAGACAGCCATGCTGAGTGTCCTCCATGCGCACACCGCACTGTTGACTCAGCTGGTGTCGTTCATGGAGGGCATCTCATCGGGCATGTCTGACCTACAGAGGGGCAATAGGTCCATGGACTCCTCCCTGACGGCAGCAGTGTCCCTCCTCAGACAGTCCCTCACCCCTCCTGCCTCTGCTCCATCCACACTCCCCAGCACCTTACCTGTCCCAAGCACACACACACCGGCACAGGCACACACCAGCACACACACGTCCAGCACACAGAAACACACGCCACAAACAAAACGCACACGCACGCACAGTCAGGGGACTGAAACCAGACTCACAGGGGATGGGGCCCTGGTACACACACACGCATCCACGGGCACTGCGCAGTCCTCAGTTGCCTCTCCCTCCAAAGCACCCTCCCTTGCCTCACCTGCAACCCCAAAGACCCAGCGCCTCTTCCTCAGTGACCTCGGCCTCTTCCCCTCCGATCCAGCTGCTCCAGCATCCAGGGTGAAGAGGAAGCCCCCCACACGGAGCAGAGTGCCCCTCGCCCCCGGACACCCTCCCCCAGGCGCAGACAGACTGAGGCCCCCACCCGCAAGTCCCCCCGGAGTGGTAAGAGCAAGACCCCGCCGCCGCCCTGCAGCTCAAGCACCAGGTCTCCTTCCTCCATCCCTCAGGCCCCCACTCCACAGGTGCCCCCACCACACCCTGCCCCAGGTTCCCCCACCCACAGATATACCATCCCCAAGAGGCTCCGGCCTTCTCCCCTGCCACTTGCTCTCCTGGCACCACACCCCCGCTGCGCTTGTCTGTGCCACTGATGTGGTGAGGGTGTCCTCCCCTCTGTCCAGCCCACCTTGCCTGTTCCCCATTCTCCTCCCCTGGTGGTAGGCACTGCAGTGGAGTCCACTACCACCCTGTCTGACTTGGGCACTGCAGTGGCGGACCTGTCCACTCCATCTGCAGGGTCCACTGCAGTCGTCCCGGCACCCACAACATCTGAGCCATGCCCCCAGTTGTGCTGGCACACACCATGTCAGACACCTCCACTGCAGTTGTCAGTGGCTCTCCAGCACCCACCACCCCTTCCCTGCTTCCTCCTGGTGAGCCCTGATCCTGTCCCTGCGGTGCCTGGCCTACCCCCCGGTTGCCCCTCCTAGTGGATTGTCCCTGGTTTTGTGCAGGCATGTGTAGGGTGGCATCTGCCACTGTCACCCACTTGTGACTTTGTTGATGGACTGGCCATTGGCCTTTGTTTATGTTCTACCGGACTTCTACTTTTAATGCCACATATGCTGAATAAAGCAACTTTCTGTTCTCTAGTGCTTTTGCTTCTGATGTACATGATGTTGATGATGCTAACCATGCCCTTGCTGCAGTGATGGTGATATTTGGTCTCATGATAATGAAGTGTTACTGTGCAGGAACCCATGTGGTCCAGGGGGAATGTGTCCTATCCTGTGGTGTATCCATGTCATCCATAGCAGCATCTGAGGGTGTCATGTGTTCAGTATTTGGCAATGGAATTTCCTACTTAGATTGGCTATTTCACATCTGTGGCTTCCACCCCTGCACATCTGTTGTGCCTGCCATTGTTCAATTCGTCTACTTCCCTGACCGTGTGGCCATCTCCAGTGGACATGCAGGTTTGGGCATCAATGGGGAAGGACTCATCTGTGTTGTCAGTGCAACATTGCAATAGAAGTGTGTTGGATCTGTGCTGATGATTCCGTTGGCACTTCCATGACCAGGCTGATGTGACGGGAGCCCTCATTTGGTGCTAATTGTTGACTGTGTGACCAAGTGCTCAGCTGACATGATGGAGCCCTACTGAGGCAACATATGGCACAGCTTGCCTCACACAGGAGTGGAGTCCCCTCATGGCAGTGTGTACTCCTGTGACATTGCCTGCGCCCAAGGTGTGTGTTGTATGTGCATGTCTGTGTGTTCACTTCCGTTTAGCTGTGCATGCTGTGATCCCTAGTGTTGTACCTGTTTGTGATGCTAGCTGAGTTGAGCTATGTTCCCCCAAAGTCTTCTCCCTGGGTTCTCTGTGATGTGGGTGCATGGCACATTACTGGTCATCAGGGTGTCACCCATAGGTGTGCTTGCTGTCAGGGCTGAGTTTGTGTGCAGACGCAGATGGGTCACAGTCAGGTTTCCCTTGGCACTTGTTGTTTGCCCCTGTCATGTGATTTCCAGTTTGTGTTATCTTTCAGTGATTGTGACACGTTGTGTGTGTGACTGCTGGCACTCCTCAGGGTCCGGGCTGCAATGTTGGTTGTTGTCTATGTGTGTTCTTTGTGGGTGACCTTGGCTTCTTCATTGGTGTGTGACTGTGGCTGTGATCCCATTGGTTGGTGTGGTATTGCCGTCATGTCCATGTACAGCGTAGTGTGCAGTGTGTCAGACATTCAGGAGTCTTGTTGAGTGTCCATGTGTGATGTGTTTCTGCACCTTGGTTCCCACCCACCACCCTGGAATAGTCATGGGTGCATGTGCAATGTCACCAGTGCATGTGTGCTTCACTGCTGCACATTGTTGGAGGTCGAGGGGTGTGGTGTTGAGTGTGTGCAGATGAGAGTTGTTGCCCGGCTAGGCCCCTGCCTCCATGTTGGCCTTGGCTTACTGGCCATGCTGTTTGATTTGTGCTTGTGTAGGTGTGATGGTAGTTAGTTGCTCAGTACACATGACTGTGGTTCACAGTGTGAACCACATTTAGCTTTGTCATCACAGTGGGATTGTAATGCAGCCCAGGGTCACCACATTGTGGGGGCCCTGGGGGTGGTGCTGTGGTGTGTCTGTGTCTTGCTGTGTCAGTTGCTGTCCCTACGTGCCTGTGTGACATGTGTGATTTGTGCTCCCTCTCATCTGACAATGCCTGCTTGCCCACATGGGGGATTTGGATCCATGAGTTACCTTTGTGTGGCACTGTATGCACATCTGTATGATTGGTATTCAGGTCTCCTCATGTGTTGTGTGGTTGCCTGGGGACACTGGCACCCCCTCACCTGTTGTGTATGATGTGCAGTGTGGGTCTGCCTGTTTGTGTTTGTGCATCTGCACCACTGCATTGGCATATCTTGGGTGTGCCATTGGCTGTATGTAGTTTGGTGGGTTTCCCTGCTGTCCCTGGGACTCCTAGGTCATCGGTCAGCACAATGATCATGGTTTGTGTGTCCCATTGCTGCCATGGTATGGTATCTGTTCACCTCACATCTGCAGTCTCCACAGGGTATCTGCATGTGTGTGCCCATTGGTGCAAATATGTGGGTCTGCATTCTGATGGTCACTTCTGTCATTGTGTCATTGATGATTGTTGACGGTGTCAGCCCCCATGGGTGTTGTTTGTCTGCACATGGCCAAAGGTATGTCTTATTTGCACTGCAGGATTTGGCTCCCCCAATTTATGTTGCAATGGGACACATACACTACTTTGCCACTGATGTGTTTGTTGTTCTGTGACCAGGAATCATCCATGCAGTTTGGCAGTTGCACCTCTTTCTTTGTCAACACTTACCTTTTGGTCACTGTGATGATGGGGGTTTGGACCCCATTGCCACAATGTTCGAAATGTGCTTCAGCTATGGACCCCACACTTACATTTTGGTCACTGTGATGATGGGGGTTTGGACCCCATTGCCACATTGTTCAAAGTGTGCTTCAGCTATGGACCCCACACTTACATTTTGGTCACTGTGATGATGGGGGTTTGGACCCCATTGCCACAATGTTCGAAATGTGCTTCAGCTATGGACCCCACACTTACATTTTGGTCACTGTGATGATGGGGGTTTGGACCCCATTGCCACAATGTTCAAAATGTGCTTCAGCTATGGACCCCACACTTACCTTTTGGTCACTGTGATGATGGGGTTTGGACCCCATTGCCACATTGTTCAAAGTGTGCTTCAGCTATGGACCCCACACTTACATTTTGGTCACTGTGATGATGGGGGTTTGGACCCCATTGCCACAATGGTCATGGCCTGCTTGCATTGTGGGTGCCACGCACATATATGTGTGGCACATGTGCTAGGGGGTCACATTGTATGTTCAAAGTCATGTTCGGTGTTGTAGGCATTTGACACAGTCTACACACGCTTGTCATGGTGTTGGGGGATGTCTTCTTCTTGCATTCCCTAGGTTGTGGTGTGCTGGTTGTGTCATGCATTGTCCATCCTATGAGTGGGGGTGGTAGTAGTGGTAGGCATCCAGCCCCCCTGGGTGAGGGTGGTAGTAGTGGTAGGCATCCAGCCCCCTGGCTAAGGGTGGTAGTAGTGGTAGGCATCCAGCCCCCTGGGTGAGGGTGGTAGTAGTGGTTGGCATCCTGCCCCCTGGCTAAGGGTGGTGGTAGGCATCCAGCCCCCTGGGTGAGGGTGCTAGTAGTGGTAGGCATCCTGCCCCCCCTGGCTAAGGGTGGTAGTAGTGGTAGGCATCCTGCCCCCCCTGGCTAAGGGTGGTGTTAGGCATCCAGCCCCCCTGGGTGAGGGTGGTAGTAGTGGTAGGCATCCAGCCCCCTGGCTAAGGGTGGTAGTAGTGGTAGGCATCCAGCCCCCTGGGTGAGGGTGCTAGTAGTGGTAGGCATCCTGCCCCCCTGGCTAAGGGTGGTGGTAGGCATCCAGCCCCCCTGGGTGAGGGTGGTAGTAGTGGTAGGCATCCTGCCCCCTGGGTAAGGATGGTAGTAGTGGTAGGCATCCTGCCCCCTGGGTGAGGGTGGTAGTAGTGGTAGGCATCCAGCCCCCTGGCTAAGGGTGGTAGTAGTGGTAGGCATCCAGCCCCCTGGCTAAGGGTGGTAGTAGTGGTAGGCATCCTGCCCCCTGGGTAAGGGTGGTAGTAGTGGTAGGCATCCTGCCCACCCTGGGTGAGGGTGGTAGTGGTGGTAGGCATCCAGCCCACCCTGGCTAAGGGTGGTAGTAGTGGTAGGCATCCAGCCCCCTGGGTGAGGGTGGTAGTAGTGGTAGGCATCCAGCCCCCTGGGTAAGGGTGGTAGTAGTGGTAGGCATCCTGCCCCCTGGGTGAGGGTGGTAGTAGTGGTAGGCATCCAGCCCCCTGGCTAAGGGTGGTAGTAGTGGTAGGCATCCAGCCCCCTGGCTAAGGGTGGTAGTAGTGGTAGGCATCCTGCCCACCCTGGGTGAGGGTGGTAGTGGTGGTAGGCATCCAGCCCACCCTGGCTAAGGGTGGTAGTAGTGGTAGGCATCCAGCCCCCCCTGGGTAGGGGTGGTGGTGCGCATTCAGGCCCCTGTGTGCATATGTGGCATTGGTGATGGGCATCCCGCCCCTATGGTGCTGCTGTTGCTGGTGTAAGTATATTCTGCATCCCTCTGTGTGTGTGTGATGTGTCGTGTACGTGTTGTATGTGTTTTGTGGTTGGTGTCTGGCTTACCTTCTGCGCCGTACGCGTCCGTGCCTGTTCCGGTAGTAAATGTAGAATATTGGTATGATCGGGACGAAGGGATTCATGGTTGGTTCGTGTCGTTCGTCCTTCTCGTTGCTTCGCGTCGTCCTCGTCGCTGCCGTGTTCGTCTCGGAGCCGTGGATCATGTTGTGGCGCGAATCGGAGCTTATGTGCGCCTCTCCCGGATGCTTTGACGTGCCGTGCGTAGCGACGGGTTCGGCGCGTACGGAAAGCGCATCGTACTCGTTCGGCCGGACGGAGCTGCATTTTCCCTTCCGTGCGACTCGATTCAGCGTTTCCGGATTCGCCTCGGTCGGGAAACAGGACCTGGTTTGGGTGAGTATGGCTCAGCCAGATTCTTTGCTGTTGTGCGCATCGTACTTACTCGTTCGGTGTGCTGTACGGATCGGTCGGGAAACAGGCTTTCGCATGGCTTTTTTCCCGACCGAATGGTGTTGGGTACGCCTCCGACCGAGATCGGAATCGGCCCCAGAATAATGGACGAGTGGTAATGGCCAATTGGAATTCCTTATGAGGTTTGTCAGGATTGAATTTACATTTAGATTTCCTATCAGTAAAAGGATCTATCCATTGATTAAAATCACCTGCTACAATAATGTTGGGGATGCCAATGAAAGTGGGTTTTATTTTAATATTATGCTAAAAATCAGGTTTGATTGGACAGTAGATATTGAATAAAGAAATCAATTTATAATAAATTGTGGCATTAACTAATACCCATCCTACATCAGTGTCACCTTCAGTGGATACAATCTGTATATTCAAGGATTTGTGAAATAGGATGGCAACACTACCCTTTCGATTAATGGCTGGAGCAAAGACGACTAGGTCTACTCATTGATGTTTTAGTTTAAGCAATTCAACATCAATACGAGTCTCCTGTAAAAAAGCAACATGTGAATTAAGTTAAGATAGGTGAGAAAGTACCTTTTGACTTTTGATTGGATGTCCCAGACCATGAACATTCCAGGACACAATGTTAAAGATGTTGGGGAATACGAATGGGGAGACAGGAATATGGTTGACAAGCTGTAAAACAGGAAGGAATACAAAATGACACCATTTACTCGTAACAACAAAACAAGTGTGAAATGTAAACAAAAGAGTGATTAAAGACATGTAAGCACTCACATAGTCACTGAAAAAAGAGACAGAAGAGAAAAAAGATAAAAGGAATAAAGAAAGAGTAGAGAAAAGGATGAAGAAACAGATCAAGGATAAACATCCAGATCTGAAGAGAAGAGCACGAAAAATGAGCATGAGACGTGTCAGCACCAGAACAAGAACAACAGCAGGAAGATAAAAAGTAAAGTGAATTTAGAGAAGCCATATACACAAGAACATACAGAAACAAAAAACTGAAAGAAAAACTTGCTTATAACAAAATCCTTAGGTTTGTTGCACAGCAGTATCCATATTCTGAGAAAAAATATTTTGAAGAAACATGTTTGATGATCGAAGGAGTGAGAAGTGCCTTCATGATTAATTTCGCAGAGACAGGGGAGGAGAATACCATAGCTAATATTCAATTGACGCATTTGAAATTGGAAGGCAAGGAATTCCTTTCTTCTGATGTTAGCTGCATTAGAGAGGTCTTGAGAGATGAAAATGTTGTGGACAGACCAGACAAGGTGACGTTTTTCTGTGGCTGCTTTTAAGGCACGTAAAAGGTCAGTAAATTCCAAAAATAGCATTATGGTGCCTCTGGGTCTAGGAGAATGAGGTTGAAGATGACCAAGACAGTGTGCTCACTGAATGTTCAGAGGAGGAGTGTTCGGAAAACCAAGAAGATCAGGTAGAAGTTTTTTCAGGAAAGCAAGTAGGTCAGAACCCTCAAGCTTCTCTGGTAATCCATACAAACAAAGATTTTTCTGTCTATTTCTGTTTTTAAGGTCTACAGTATGCAGTTTGAGTTTTTGTATTTCTTGTTCCAGGAAAGGAATTTTGGTGGGCACATCCTGAACACTGCTAACTCGTTGCTCCAGTTCAAACATTTTACCCTCCATAGTTATCCAACGGTCCACTATTTGCTGAAGCTTTTCATTAGTGGCAGACATGAAAGGTTTGAGAACCCTCACCTCATCGAGGATGGCATCTAAGATAGGATTGTGAGAGGACAGAATAGGTGATGGAGGATCATTCATCGCCCTTTTAGATTTTGTGCTGGAAGAAGTAGGTTTAGCAGATGTGAGTAGATCAGTAGCTATTTTGACATCATATATAGAGTGGGGAGTACACCTTTAAAAGGACCCTACCATTCCCATACAAGGTAGTGATGGCATAAGTAGAACTCACAGTCAATTAATCTGCAGCACAACGGCCACAAGAAGTGTGTAACAGCAGTAAAGAGAGATTTATTTGCGTCAGGCCACCAATAAAATAAAATGCTGTTCAAAATATTAAATTACACTGTGAGAGAGGTAAAAGAAAAGTGCAGCAGAAAGAACACACAGTGTTGTTCAGAAAATAATGAATAAGTCCATTATATACGTCGACATTGAAATTGTAGAGTTTAAAAAAACAGGACATTATTGAGGCACATATTCAAAAGGTTGCTTGCCGAGAAAATTATGGAACAAATGTCACATTGAACAAAATGACGTCCACTTAGTAATTATATAGATGACTTCCACAGAGTAAAGGTAGAAAAAGAGGCTCCAGAGGTAAAGAGTGCTGATATATTAGGAAATGCAAGGATCCTGGGTCACAACTTAGCATATTTATCACATTGTCCCAAAGTGCCAGGCAAAACTGTCAGGGGGCAGAGATAGCGAGTGATGTGCTATTAAAATGGCGGCCGCTCGTGACTGTGAGAATTCACCGTAACAGCTCCACGTCAAATATATAGCTTACAATCACCACCCGCCAGCCGCAATAACTGCGAGAGTAAACACCATCAGGAAGGCATGCAATCAGGAGTAGGCTAGCATATTGTTTAGCCTCCACATTCAGAAGTGCTATCATACAGTAATTTGATGGGAGATGGCACGGTCCCTTCTTATGTAGAAGGCAAAGAATTTAGCCCTGCCAGGATCGCAGAATTATTCCTGAAAATATAGCAGACTCCATCTGCCAAGTAAATTCAGTGGCATCGAAAACAATGTATGTGATGAGAATGCTCAGGACAATACTGCCGTTTTTGCCTCCAGGGAGCCGGCAAACAGTGGTCACGGCTCTTGTAATGGCGAGGCTGGACTACTGTAACAGTCTTTACCTAATTGTTCAATAAAGATTCCTGAACAAACTCCAACTGTTGCAGAATGCAGCGGCTAGACTGCTCACTGGTACGTCGAGATTTTCCTCTATTTCTAAGGAAATCAAAAAATTGCACTGGCTTCCGGTAAGGAGTCGAGTACGTTTCAATGCTCTGTGCATGGTTTTTAAAGCACTCCAAGGTACAGGGCCAGATTACTTAAAACAGCAGTTCCAATGGTATAACCCGGAAAGAACATTGCGATCAAAGGGGGCCAAGTTGGTCCTAGTGCCACGCACAAAAAAAACCCGGTGGGGTGGCAGAAGCTTTGTTCATTGCGCGGCAAAAGCCTGGAACGATTTGCCGTTCCACCTGAGAAATGCCACGGAACTGTTGTCCTTCAGGAAGGGCTTAAAAACTTGGCTCTTTTCCCAATAAATCATTTCTCCCGCTCTCGGCCAATAGGAGATCTAGCTAGCGCCAGGACACCTCCGGGTAATGGATGCGCTTTAAAAATGTCATTAACATAACATAACATCTGATTTACTCTTTCTGATGTTATCAATTATGGCTTTCCTTGTGACCATGTTTGCCAGCCTAATGTGATCTTTCTCCAAAAGCTTAATCTCTGGGGCACAGTCAGGTGCACAATATAATGTTTTATTGTGCTTCTCCTATGCACTGGTTGCTATGCTGTTTCCTGTTTTGTTTAGTCGTGATGTATGGATTAAATGTATGTATGCCCAGAAATTTCAGGAGATTTACAGATTGACAACAATCTTACCCATTCTTTTTCCTTGTGGATTCACTTAGCCTCCCGGACATCTTTTTGTAAGCCCTTTTCCTTGCTTTCTATGCCTCTATTTTTACTGCCATCAGGTTGCTACACTAAGGGGCATTTTTATGTAGGATTTGTGTCCCCCTTGTGCTCAAGGGGGCTCAAGTTCGATGTAAAACCTTAGTAGGATTTAGAAGTCATGCAAGGCCACCTTTCGGGTCCTGAGTGGCTTGATAAATCCAGAGTAACACAAAGCAGTGCAAATCGCTGCATTGCATTACCCTGCACCAGAGAGGCATTCCATGGGTGTTCCCACGCATCTACCCATGGATTTTGGCACATTCCCATATTTACCTTGAGTAGTAGACCTGGGAATGCGTCAAAAGGTATTGCCTCCCCAGGTGAGGTGTAAGACGGAGAAATATTGTTAGTTTTCCTCGTTACTTCCTCTGTGCTGCATCCTGAGGAATATGCCTCTGGATTGTTTTTGTGCAGGAAGGTGTCCCGTCTTAAACAAAAGCAATTCTGCTTACAACACAGGCACCCTTGCACAATGGTGCAAGGGTGCCTGCATTGGCACTAGGCAGCACATTGTCTCCAGTGCTGGGAAAGGGCAGGAATGTGTTGTATATTGTTAAGTATGGCACATTCCTGCCCTTTCCCTATCACGCAGCACAGCACAGCAAGGTGACTTGCTGCACTGTGTGATAGCTTGATTAGTATGCCCCTTAATCTGTCATCATTCTTCATTTAGATCTTGTTTATTTTTCTTCATCTCAGCTGACAGACTTAAATGTGTGTTGAGCACTCACCTGTGGACGTATTTAAGGGCATTTAAGAGCAATTGGAGCCATGCATTGATAGCGACAAAGATGTACTTTCTGGAACATTGTTGTCGGTTCTGGATTTTTTTTGCAATCCTGTTTTTTTCAAAGAACTGTTGCAATAGAGGCATGGACATCTGAGCCCAAATTTTGCTGGTTTGTTTTAAGCAAGGTCATAGAAGCAATGTTGGCTGAAATGTCATTTCACATACATTTCCAGAGAGCAAATGTAGAACTGCAAGCAGTATAATCAGTTTTTATGCTCTTTTATTGTTCCCAAAAGTTGTTTTATGATTCAATGCACACATGTCCATGTCATACCCCTGAAGGCTTGCAAGCAACTATTTCAAAATTAAAATCTCGAATATTTTTTAAACAAGCAAAACGGTGTTTAATTTGAAACTAATCGTAACACCGTGTTATGCAAATTATCCTCGATTCGCATATGATGCCTATATAATTCTTATCCGCAGCATACCAAAAATCATAACGAGTTTACAACATGAGCTTAATTCACTGTTAAATAACGTCACCAAAAACACACTATTTTAAATTTACTTTTCATCTGATAGTATAAAATATCATTTGTGACATATTTTTTTATGTGCCAGTGGCAGTCCCTGTCCTTTGAAACCTTAACTACATAACCCAATACTACACACCCAAGTAAAAGAGTAAAGAAATGCAGTGTCTCTCGCAACAAAATGCAAAATAACACTAAAATGATGTTTGGCCTGCTAGTAAACATTTCCCAGCATGCCTGCTCGAAGCAAGAGCCCACTGCCAAGTGTTGAAGAAGAAACACAGGGGCATATTCTCAAGGATGTATCGCCGAGTTATCGGCACTTTAGCGCAGCCAAAGTGGTGATAAATCTATCGCACCATTCACAAGACGGTGCTAACAGCCGACATCACCAGTTTACCTGCGATAGCAGCCGCAAAAAACATCGCCACGGATGACACCGGCAACTAACGCTAATGAGATGCAGAGTAGGCGTTTCCGTGAATAAAGCAGCAGAAACACCACACCGCAACATTCTCAACGACCAGCCAGATTGGCGATAAGATATTAAAACATGCGATAAGGCGCGTTAGCAGCAGTGAATTAACACCTGCTCTGACCTGGTGTAAAGTCGGAAGACAACCTGCACCATAAAAGGGAGCCCAGCCCACAGCCACACTTGAAGATCAACAGATGCCATGGAGCTACTGATCATGCAGCTCGGACACCCAAGAGGGCCACAACACTCACCCCCACCACCCACAGGACCCCCCCGGACTACCACAGAGGCAGCACAGACAAAGACAGCGGAGCCTCGGAAAACGCACCAGCCCCACAGACCCAACACCAGAGGATGACATTGCCCACTACAGGCCCAAAAGGACAACCATCCTCCGCATCCTGACCCTCATTGCCCACAGGCTGACAGTACCAACACAGCGGACAACCAACATCCCTCTGCAGACAAAGCCGCTGGCTGTGCTGCACTTGTTGGCCTCTGGCACCTTCCAAACAACAACTGCCAGAGTCGGAAGAGTCACACAGCCAGCCCTATCAAAGTTCCTCACACCTGTCTTGGATGCCATTATCAGCTCGGTACCCCAGCACCTGCACTTCCCACACACTGCGCAGGAACAGCTGGAGACCAAGCAAGCCTTCTACGCCACAGCTGGCTTCCCGCACATGTTGGGGGCAATCGACTGCACACATGTACTGCTCGTGCCCCCTGCTGCCACTACACACAATCACCGCAACAGGAAGCACACGCATTCCATCAATGTGCAGGCAATAGTGGACTTCCGGGGACTCTTCACCAATGTCGTCGCCAACTACCCAGGCAGTGTGCATGATTCCTTCCTCTTCCGACAGTCTATCATCAACCAGCGCTTCCAGGATGGCACCTATGGATATGCACTGCTCATCGGTAAGTGACAACTGAACACACAACACACCTCAACTCCACCAACATACAACTCACATGTATGTGAATGCACACATTACAAAATCACATACAACATGACAACCAACATGCCCACATACCAGACATGACAACACAACTTACTGTGGCAACCTGGGCTAGCCATGTACACAAGCCAGCAACGGCATGGCACCTCAGCCACACAATAGCAGAATGTGGGGAGAGGTGGGAACCAGGCATGTGCGAAGGGGGCAAGTGACCCATGAATGTGAATGTACACAATGCCAAGTGTGGCATGGTTGTGCCGGACAGACCTGAGTATGCAGACCACGGACATTTCTATGTCGACATACACTGCTGGTGTTTGGAGTGTACTGGACAGTGGACGCAACCATGTTAGCTCAGCCAGTGGGGAAGATCACGGAAGAGTAGCTTTTTACGTCCCTCCCTTTAAGCGTGAGCGGAGTGGGCTGGCCCAGCGTACGCCAGGCCAGTGTAGGGGTGTGAATAAAAAGCCTGTTGCTCTGGGTGTGGTTCTCTTCCGGAATGGCCAAAGTGTCTGCCAGGGCGGCGCCCCTCACCCCGCCACGAGGCCGACAGCATGAACGGTAGTGCCTGTGATCCTGTGCGCCTGCTGCACCCCAGGCCGCTGGTCCCCAGAACCATCTTGCACGCCCCTGCGCACCCAGGCCTCACAGCACACCTTCCAACACCGGCGTGTGCCAAGGAGGGCCCACCACGTGCCGGCGCAAGCTCCAAGCCCGAGGCCCGTGACACAGGCCCCATTACTCCTTTCTCGTTGACGTACTCCACCGCTGCCTCCGGCCTACACTGCAGTCCAGCAGGCCTCACACCAACCCTATCCAGTCCGGACCAGGCAGGACACGGCATCGTTGCAGGCGGCACACACGCACACCTCTGGTGCTCAGACCACCGTCAGCCACAAATCATCGCCACATGCCATTCCAACGTCGTGTGTTAGACTTCCAGGAGGAGCTGGCTGAACAGCGGTTGGCCCGCGTGGACCACTGCCTCCGGGATCAACTGCGGTCAAGTAGGTCACACATGTGGAACTGAGTCTTGATTACACGATGGCAGAGTACATACTCTCATGGCCGATTTTATATCACTGTACTCCCTTCGATCTGGTGCCAGCAACTCTGTGCATCGCAAGCCAATGACACGTGTCTGTGGGCCCCTGCTGAAAACTGCCTCCGGCCCACACTGCGGTCCAGTAGGTCACACATTTGGAACTGAGACATGATTTATTTATGCCAGATTTGATATCAGTGCACAGGCCTCATCACAGACTGCATCCACTTTCAGCTCTGGTGCCACTCACTCTGTGCCCCGAAATTCATGGACACTCTCCGGTTGAACTTTGGTGGCGTATGAGTCTATGGCCCGGGTGTTGTCATCATCATGTAGCTGATACTGACTTGGTGTCAAAAATGAGTCTGTAGCATTCATCTCCCCATATTGCCTGTGTCTGCTTGGTTCTGCCCTCTGCATCATGCCCTGGAAGAACACTTTCCTGTCAGGGTCTAAATCCCTTTTGCTGTCTGAACCACACAGGAGCAGAATGACGCTAGGTCCCAATACCCTTCTCAGAACCAACCCTGCTAGGTCTTTTAGTATTCCATTGCAGGTAAGTTCTAAGGGGGAAAAGGGGTTGGGGACAGAGAAGAGACTGCTCCAATATTCTGCCTGTTCAGCTACGTCTTCTTCTTCTTACTGGACTGCAACATTAACATGTAAAAACCTTTATTTATTGTGCCTTTTAACTTACTGTTTTTTCTATGGTGTATAAATAACTTATCTTACCAGAATGTTTACTGAAGCTTACTTCTCTTCTACTTCTCATGTATTGTTTGCTAGGTTGTATGAGAAGTCTTCACTCAGATCTCTTTCCTTTTCGTTCTCAGGTACAATCTGCACTTGATCCTGCTATTCCTTAATGTAAGAAAGATAAGGTAAGTATTTATTTCTGTATTCCTAATTTATGTATTATTTGGGTTTTCTTTCTTTCTATTAACTCACTGTTAAGAGACTGGAGTGGGCCTTGAACTGGGGTTTCTGTAGTAGGATGACTGGTTTTCTGTCTTTAATTAGTTTTTAAACAATGCTTCAGAACTTAGGTTAAATGTTAAAAGGAAGCGTTCCTTTTATTCAGGCCTTTGGTTTTAATGTTTGCTGGAAGCACTGCCATACGTGAGGAGAACATTACTGGAGTTCTTTAACACATGGCATGAGAAAGAAACATGCCGGGCCTTTGACCCTGACTTCACCTTTTAATTAATTCTCAGAAGAGTGAACAAGTTTCAGTCTAAGAAGACACTGCGTGTTGAAAGGTCACGCCTGCGTCTGACAGATTCTGGAACAGCTGAAAAAGACAGCTGATTCAAAAAGCTTTTTATTTAATCTTCTCAGCTAAGGAAAGCAATTACTGAAAAAAGTATTTCCAGTTTTCAAACGAAGGAAAATATATTCTGACTTGTTTCCTTTTTTCTCTTTAAATAGAAATTTACCTCTGACACAATAACCTTTTCTCACAGAATGTTTTATATTAGCTACAAGTTTAACACTAACCTGATTAGTGAGGGAATGTAGTTCCGACCAAGCTAACCCCGATTTTATCGCAACTACCCTAACTGACTTCCACGACGCTGGGAAAACAGGTGCTCTTCAAATTATTTCTTCAGTGAAGTGCACAGTGGAATGTTGAAGCACACTTCACCTGATGTCATGAAGCCTAAAAGACTAGACTGCTAACAGTGGTGTGCTGTCGCAGTATGTGCATGTTGGCAGCCATCTTGGAGTTCCATCGGTGCCAACAAGCACTCCAGCTGAGGGATTATCTGACTTTTGGTAAGTTTGTAGGGGAAAATGGTAGCCAGCATACAGTTAGAAGGAGGAAACCTCCCGTGAGTCCTGACAGTACCCCCTCCCAACGGGGTTTCCTCCGGTCGTGGTTTGGCAGGGAATTTGGCATGAAAGGCTCTAATTAAACGGGGGGCATGGACATTAGTACTCTTTTCCCAGGAACGTTCATCAGGTCCATAACCTTGCCAATCAATGAGGTAGAAAATTTCATTGCGGATGAGTTTTGAATCCAAAATTCGTTTAACTTCGTACTCCGCCTCACCATTAACCATCAGAGGATCAGGAGGGGAAACCCTACGCAACCCCGGTTGAATTGGTTTAAGGAGAGAAACATGAAATACTGGATGAATTTTGGTAGAACCAGGAAGAGATAGTTGATAAGTGACTGGATTTATGACCTTCTCAATTGGATAAGGACCCATAAAACGAGGCTGAAATTCACGGGGACCTTTGAGTCTGAGATTTTTTGTACTCAACCAGACTAAGTCTCCTACATGAAGCTCAGGTTCTTTTTTACGTTTCGGTCAGCGTAAGTGTTTGTAACGATCCTTCGCGATCGACAAATTCTGGGTTACTGAGTGATGAATTTTAGTTAACTGTCGGGCAATATCTTGAACAGCAGGAACATTAATATCATCAAAATTAGCATGAGAATTGGGATGTCTGCCTGAGTTTATAAAGAAAGGAGTGGCCAGTGGATACATTTAGAGCATTATTGTGAGCATACTCCGCAGTCCATAAGTGGTCAGGCCAGTCACCCTCCTCATCTAACAAATAAAGTCTGAGGTGTTGTTCTAGGTCTTGGTTAATGCGTTCAGTCTGACCATCAGTTTCTGGGTGAAAACTGGTGGAATAACGATGGTCAATATTAAGGCCTTTGATGTAAGCCTTCCAAAATCGTGATAGGAACTGAGAGCCCCTGTCTGAAACGAGGACCCTAGGAATCCCATGAAGGCGAATAACATGTTGATTGAAAAGTTGGGACAATTGTTTAGCAGTGGGTGTACCTTTGAAGGGTATATAATGTGCCATCTTACTAAAAGTGTCGACAACTACAAGAATGGTATCATACCCATGGGAAGAAGGTAGATCAACAATCAAATCTAAGGAGACTGTGTGCCAAGGATATGGGGGGTTGGCATGGGTTGTAGGAGACCTTTAGGAGCTTGTCTGTCCGATTTTCCCCGTGCACAAATTTCACAGCCTAACACATATTGACGGACGTCTCGGCACATGTATGGCCACCAGAAACGACGTTTGAGTAATTCTTCGGTTTTCACAACACCTTTGTGGCCAGCCAGAGGGTTGTCGTGACATTCCTGCATTGCCTTCAGCTGAAGCTCCTTGGTGGGTAAATACAGGGTGGTACCTAAATAGGGGAGGCCATTGCGAATGAAACGTTGTGGATCTTCTGTGGCCCAGTTCTCCATTTCAAGGTCGGTCATCAAATTTCGAACGTGATGTTCAAAAGGTTCTAAGGAGATAGTTCCAATGAATTTTCCATCAGGTATGATTTGCTGGTTTTCAATGACTGAAGTTTGATTTTCTGTGTCGAGTCTAGAGAGGACATCAGCCTTTCCATTCTTGGATCCGGGACGAAAAGTGATAACAAAATCAAAGTCCGCGAAGTAAAGAGACCAACGCAGCTGACGTGGTGTGAGAGTTCGAGCAGATCGCAAAAATTTTAGGTTGCGGTGGTCCGTAAACACCGTTACAGTGTGTTTTGCCCCCATTAAGTAATGCCTCCAATCTTTGAAGGCATCTTTGATTGCCAAGAGTTCTTTTTCTGTAATCGTATAGTTGCATTCCGCAGGGTTGAGTTTGCGGGACCGATATGCCACCGGGTGTAACTGTCCCGTGTCCTTGTGCCTCTGAGAAAGTATTCCCCGATGGCTAGGTCCGATGCGTCTGTCTCCAAATAAAAAGGCTCAGAGGGATCTGCATGAAGCAGCACCGGTGCTGTGGTGAAACTGTCCTTCATCAACTGAAAAGCTTCTTCTGCTTCTTCTGACCATTGGAACGGAACTCCTTTCTTCAGAAGACGAGTCAGCGGAAGTATCTTATTGGAGAATCCATTAATGAATCGTCTGTAAAAATTAGAGAATCCGATAAAGCTTTGAACCTCTTTGATACTGGTAGGAGATTTCCAGTCTGTTATCGCCTTCACTTTTTGCTCATCCATTCGAACTCCTGCAGGTGATAACACAAAACCTAGGAATTCTACTGTATCTGTGTTGAAGAGGCATTTCTCCAATTTAACGTATAGAGAGTTCTCTCGTAGACGTTGTAAAACTGCTCTGACCTGGTTGTGATGTTCTTCAACCGTGTTGGAATAAATCAGGATGTCATCTATGTATACTATAGCGCATCGGTCAATGAATTCACTTAAAACATCATTGATAAAGTACTGGAAGGCCGCTGGTGCGTTACAGAGACCATATGGCATCACAAGATACTCATAAAGGCCAAATTTGGTCCTGAACGCAGTCTTCCACTCGTCGCCTTCCCGGAGTCTAATCAAGTGGTACGCTCCTCGTAGGTCTAGGCGAGTGTATATCTTTGCTTCCTTCACTTGATCAATTAGTACTGAAATGAGAGGCAATGGATAACGATTCTTCACAGTTATCCTGTTAATCGCTCTAAAGTCAATACAAGTCCTGAGATCTCCCCTTTTTTCGGCACGAAAAAAAGTGGGGAAGAGACAGGGGACTGCGACGGTCGGATAAATCCGTTCTCCAGATTCTTAGCTAGGTATTCCTTCAAATGGATGTTTTCCTTCTCCGTTAATGCGTAAACTCTGCTGCATGGTAGATTAGCCCCTGGTTCTAGATCAATTTTGCAGTCATAGGGCCTGTGGGGGGTAACGTCTCTGCCTTTTTCTCATCAAAGACGTCTGCAAAGTCTTGGTATTCATCTGGTATCATGGTAGTTTGGATCGCACATACCGAACCTCCACCTTCACACAATTGGGTGGCAGCGCAGATTACAGAAGAATGTGTCTGGTCGTCGAAACAATTTTTGGTGCAGTAGTCTGAATTTAATTGAATAGTTCGGGCTCCCCAATCAATTAACGGGTTGTGTTCCGTTAGCCATGGTAGACTCTAGAATCAGTTGAAATTGGGGGCGTCTATTAAATTAAATTGCAAGGTCTCTTGGTGTCCTTCGACAGTAGTCATGTGTACCAATTCAGTATGACTGGTTATGGGCCCTGAAGTTAAATCCGTACCATCCACCGCTCTGACCTTCTCACTTTTCTCCTTCTTGATAGCTTGTAAACCGATCAGGCTAGCGAATTTGTGGTCGGAGAAATTACCTGTTGCCCCAGAATCTACCATGACGATGATTCCTGTCAAAACCACATCTCTAAACCTTAAGGTCACAGTCATAACCAAATGGGGAGAGGAGACTTGTAGTGTGTTTGCCAATTGGTGATTTGTTGGAGTCGTTTTCCCATTCGCATCCACAGGTCCAACTCCCCTTACCTGTGGTGCCTCTAGTTTTCCTTCTCCTTAGCAGGCAACTTTGGTCTTTTTAAGCAATTCTTGACAAAATGTCCACTTCTTCCACAATATAGGCACAGTTTGTTCAGCCTTCTCTTTTCTTTTTCTTCTTTAGAGAGTGGACCTCTGACTACACCGATTTGCATGGGTTCAATTCCCGAAGAACTCTCTATTGTCCGTGTGGATTCTGTTTTGACACGGTCAAAACGAGGAACACTTGGTCTAAGCTCCTTCCGCCGTTCTCCTTTCCGCTCACTTTGCCGATAATCGATCTCTAAGGTTAAATCCACTAAGGCAGAGATGTCGGTGGGTCGATTAGGGATTTGAGATAGAGCGTCCTTCAATTCCTCTCGCAATCCTCTATAGAATACTGCTGCTCTTTTATCCTCGGGCCAGTTGGTCTCGACCACTAGTTTATTAAATTGGGCTAGGTAAGACACGAGTTCTCGGTTTCCTTGCTTTAATTCCAACAGTTCGTTGTCTGAAGCTTGAGATGCTGTTCTTCTATCAAAAATTCGGAGAAATTCCTTCTTGAAGTCATCTAAACTGTACAAAATTGGGTCATCCTTGGTTACTAGTGGCATGGACCATGAGGCGGCGTCCCCACTAAGGTAGGACAAGATAAACGCCACTCGGGATTGAGCATCGGGGAAGATCGTTGGACGGCACATAAAATGCAGAGAGCATTGGGTCAAAAAATTTGCGCTTTCTGCGGGTCTCCATTAAATCGCTCTGGAGGGGCAAGAGGAATTACTGGGGATAATGAGTGGATTACTTGTGTGGGGGCAAAGGATGAAGTGCTGATGTTAGGACTCTGGGTTTCAAAGGATGCGGTGCTTGGCCTAGATCCCAAAGCTGGTGTTCCCGTTTTAAAGGTTATTATCTCCTGTCTTAGTATTTTATTTTCCTCTCTGACTGCCTCCAAGTCCCTTTGTATATTACTCAAAATCTCGCCCAAATTTTTTTAAATCAAGTCCTTCTGCCATTCTGCTCAGGTGCTTGTACCAACGTGGGCACTTCACTCTGTCAGGGTCTAAATCCCTTTTGCTGTCTGAACCACACAGGAGCAGAATGACGCTTAGGTCCCAATACCCTTCTCAGAACCAACCCTGCTAGGTCTTTTAGTATTCCATTGCAGGTAAGTTCTAAGGGGGAAAAGGGGTTGGGGACAGAGAAGAGACTGCTCCAATATTCTGCCTGTTCAGCTACGTCTTCTTCTTCTTACTGGACTGCAACATTAACATGTAAAAACCTTTTATTTATTGTGCCTTTTAACTTACTGTTTTTTCTATGGTGTATAAATAACTTATCTTACCAGAATGTTTACTGAAGCTTACTTCTCTTCTACTTCTCATGTATTGTTTGCTAGGTTGTATGAGAGTCTTCACTCAGATCTCTTTCCTTTTCGTTCTCAGGTACAATCTGCACTTGATCCTGCTATTCCTTAATGTAAGAAAGATAAGGTAAGTATTTATTTCTGTATTCCTAATTTATGTATTATTTGGGTTTCTCTTTCTTTCTATTAACTCACTGTTAAGAGACTGGAGTGGGCCTTGAACTGGGGTTTCTGTAGTAGGATGACTGGTTTTCTGTCTTTAATTAGTTTTTTAAACAATGCTTCAGAACTTAGGTTAAATGTTAAAAGGAAGCGTTCCTTTATTCAGGCCTTTGGTTTTAATGTTTGCTGGAAGCACTGCCATACGTGAGGAGAACATTACTGGAGTTCTTTAACACATGGCATGAGAAAGAAACATGCCGGGCCTTTGACCCTGACTTCACCTTTTAATTAATTCTCAGAAGAGTGAACAAGTTTCAGTCTAAGAAGACACTGCGTGTTGAAAGGTCACGCCTGCGTCTGACAGATTCTGGAACAGCTGAAAAAGACAGCTGATTCAAAAAGCTTTTTATTTAATCTTCTCAGCTAAGGAAAGCAATTACTGAAAAAAGTATTTCCAGTTTTCAAACGAAGGAAAATATATTCTGACTTGTTTCCTTTTTCTCTTTAAATAGAAATTTACCTCTGACACAATAACCTTTTCTCACAGAATGTTTTATATTAGCTACAAGTTTAACACTAACCTGATTAGTGAGGGAATGTAGTTCCACGTAAGCTAACCCCGATTTTATCGCAACTACCCTAACTGACTTCCCACGACGCTGGGAAAACAGGTGCTCTTCAAATTATTTCTTCAGTGAAGTGCACAGTGGAATGTTGAAGCACACTTCACCTGATGTCATGAAGCCTAAAAGACTAGACTGCTAACAGTGGTGTGCTGTCGCAGTATGTGCATGTTGGCAGCCATCTTGGAGTTCCATCGGTGCCAACAAGCACTCCAGCTTGAGGGATTATCTGACTTTTGGTAAGTTTGTAGGGGAAAATGGTAGCCAGCATACAGTTAGAAGGAGGAAACCTCCCGTGAGTCCTGACATTTCCACTCTCCTCCGAAACACTCCGCTACATTCACCTTGGACATCGATGAGGACCCGCTCTGCTCTGGTGGCCCTATCTCAGTGAACTGCAAGTCACCGTCCCGAGGCGGTGTGCCTGTGCCAGCCGCACTGCATCCGGGGCCACTAACTCTGTGCAGCTCAAGTCATGGACCCCGTCTGACTGAATTTTGTATGGCCTCCGAGTCGATGGTCTGGGGGTCATCAACACCATGTGCCTGTGTCCCTGCGCTGGTCGCTGCCTCCGGCCTCAACTACTGTCCACCAGGGCTCACACATCAAATCGAGTCCTGACCTGCCCGGATGACACATCACCGCAGGAGTCACACGCCACCACCACCAGGACCACCTCCAAACGACATCTGCCAAAGTCGAAAGAGTCATACAGCCAGGCTATCAGAGTTGCACACTCCTGTCGTGGATGCCATCATCATCTTGATACCCTGCTCGGCTCTTCAGGTGCCACTGACTCAGTGCACCACAACTCATGGACCGTTTCTGATTGAGTTTTGTGCTGTGGACAGCTCACGCGACACTGTCACCTCAGGCAGTGGGGAAGACCTGGGACGATGATGGGGAGATGTGGCAGGTGTAACACACCCTACTGCAGCTGCAGCAGGGATATCCCGAAAGGACACAATCCGGGACAATTTCTCACATGAGCACGCTCAGCTCTGGTGCCCCAACCTCAGTGCACTGCAACTCACGGACCCTTCTGACTGAATATTGGGTGACCTCTGTACTTGCTCCGGCTACCACCATGATGCCTCACAGTCGTTTGTGTTATGTGGGTGTTTTCTGTTTCCGCTTCAATGGTGATCACTGTTGTAGTTGTTGCCAGCACCAACCACTCCCTGAGGACTGGATCACACTCACCCTACACCCATCCAGCAAAGGCGTCACTGGCCATGTGGGCCTGGTAATAAACAGTGGCCGGGCGCACGTGCCCGTAGCCAGTTCAACTGACTGTCACAGTGTGTCCGTGTGCTCATTGCGTATGCATGTTGGCCCCGGGCCCTACCACATTACATTGTGCGGTGTACAGCGGACGCAACCTAGTCACCCCAGGCAGTGGGTAAGACCTTGGACATGTAGCTCAGTCGTCCCCCCATTAATACGCTAGAGGAGTGGACTGGTGAAAATGATTATCCCGGGGCTCTGGGCATGATTCAGTACTGGAAATGTGCAAATGCGTGTGCCTATGTCGCAGTGTGTGTGTCCGTTGTTGAGTGTAAGTGGTCCCTGATGGGAATTGGACACCCGCGTATGTGATCTAGTTCGGCTACCATGAGTTCGAACCCCACCCGCACCTGTTCAGCCACCTCCCTCTGGCAGTCTGACACCTGGCCTTGGAATGCGATGTGTGCTTGGGTGAGGTGCTGGGAGCCAGACGTGGTGGTGTGTGCTTCCTGCTGTGTGGTCTGTGCAGGGGGTGGGGTCTCCAGGATGCAGCTGGGCCGCCCGGCTCCTGGAGGTGGGTTGCCTAAGATGTCCATGAGCTGTTGTAGGGCGTCGGTGTGGAGGTCCTCTTCATCATCACTGATGAGTTGTCTGGTCTGCTCTGCAGGAGGTGTTGATTGTCCCTCTGCTATGTGAAGGGGAGTTGCATGTGAACATTGTGTTGACATGTATGTTGACGCATTGCACAAGTTTACATGACAATGTACATTGTGACTGTTTGTGAGGAGCTGACTATTTGATGCGGGACAGTGGACATTTCAACGACATCACGGATGTGAGTTTGTACTTGGCCATTTTCAACTCACATTTCCCTGCCATGCCAGGAGGGATTGGCCCGTTTCTACGGACAGGCGGCCCCAGTTGTGTCCCCTGTTCTGTTTTGGACGTGTTGCAGTTTGTACCACATAGTTGTCAATGTTGATGTGCTCTGCATGTTATGTGTGTGTGCTGCATTTTCTGGGAGTCGCCCCTGCAGCTCTGATTTTGGTGCCCCTTATCCCTTTCATGCGGTGTGCCTTTGACTTCTGTGCCTCTACAGTGCTGAGACATTGCATACTTGGGTACATTGGTCTCTTGGTGGGAGTTGGGGGTCTGGGGCATGTTTTGTATGCAGATGTGTTGTTGACGTCAGGGGTTGTTTGTGCATGTGGATGTGTCAGAGTGTGCCCTGCTCCTTTACGGATGTGGTCCACACTCAGCCACCTCAGTGTCGTTGCGTGCAACATTTCATGGTATATTGACTGCGGCAATGCTATTCGTCATGCAGTGTCACTTGCATTGTCAGTGTTGCTCACCAACACGCCGCATTGCTGGTTTTGCCATGTGTGCATGGGTTGGTTGTGAGATTGGTGGTGTGTGGGACGGGCCCCCTCTGGGCACATAGTGGACGTGGGCCTACTTGCTGTTCCTAGATGTGCTGCAGTGTGGCAAGGGGATCAGGGACATGCGCCAGAGTCATTGTGGGTGTGCAGTGTGCTGTTCTTAATTGTGCATGTGTGCCATTGTGCCCATCTCCCCCCGTCCCCCCAGGCCCTGGTCATTACTCACCGTGTAGCTGTTGTGTCAGGTCTTGTTGGGCAGTGTGGGGTCCCCCAAGTCCTGCCACCGTCTCCCCACTGATGACTGTGGAGACCATTTCCTCCATCTCATCCAGCTCCGGTCTGCATTGCTGCCTTCTGGTTGTTGTCAGGTTTCTGCTTGGTTTTGCGCTTCACATCATTCCAGCGCCTCTTGCCTCTTCCATTGTCCTCCCCAGCACTCTGACTGCATTCACCTTGTCCACGATGGACTGCCATATCCCATTTTTTGTTGCCAATGACACAGTGGAGGTGACGCACAGGAGTTGATGGTGTTCTGTCACCTCCGTTATCAGGATCCTGTTTTCTTGCGGTCTGAACCACGTCTTCCTCTTCTTCTTGTCCTTGCCTTTCCCTGACCCCGAGGACCCGGCCTGGTCGTCTGTGGGGCTTGTGGGGTTCGCATTGTCCTCTGCACTTGGTCCGGGTACATCCATGGTGCTACGCAGTTTAGTTATGTATTTTTTTTTTTACTGCTTTTATGGTGCTTTTTCCCGCATGAGGCGTGGGGATTGCAGGGCTGTCGCTGGTTATCGCTGATTTTTGTATTGCGATTTGGGACATCGCCGCTTTTTTGGCGTTGGTGTTTTGCACTTTTTTGGCATCACGTTAATTTTAACGCGGTCATTTGTCGCGTTATCGTGAGACTATCGCATGGTGCCGCCATGTTGAGAATACGTCGTTAAAACAGTGTTATTTTTCCACGATAGACTGCGATATGCAAAGTTGTGTTAAGCTAAATTTGCGATGGTTATCACATTGTGATGACCTTGAAGATGAAGAGTAAGAGCATGATGATGGGTTTGAGATATAAATGAAGAGTGACACATCAGGCACCATGTTTTGCAGATTGTTTTTATTTGTCATTTTGATTGCAACAAAAAAGAATCCATATGAACTTGCATTTCCTCATCAAACAAAAACTGAAACACTTTCACATAATGTCACCTAGAAGATATACTAGAAACTAAAGTGTACTGTAATGTCCGTTTTTGTTTCTATGAGTGGCTATTGTTTTTTTTTTTTATTTTGTCCAATAGCTTCAACCCCTGCCAGTTCCCTATGAGTCTACATTGTGGTCCACATCGGTAAGAGTGAATAAGTGATTACTTTATCCAGATTTTTGTCCCTTTCTAAGACATGTTTAAAACTATTGCCATGCGATCACCATGTATCTAGGGTAAAATACCAATGCCTCCATCTGTAAAATACCACTGGCACCTGAAAAGGCATCACCTAAAATGAAACAGAGGATAATGCACTATAGGAACTTAAAAACCTAGGGGGCATATTATCAAGGGCAGTATCGCCACTTTAGCGGCACTTTTTGCCGATAAAGCGGCGATATTTTTATCGCCCTATTAGCAAGCTGTCGCTAACAGCTGTTAGCGACAGCTTAATGGCGATAGCGGCCGTTTTGTTGCCGCTTTGCATGTCAGCGATAATTATCGCTAATGACATGCAAAGTAGGCGTTCCCAACTTAAAGCAACTGCAAACAATCGCAAACACAACTTCCCCCTATTATCAATGCCCGCGAAGCGATAAAAAGTCTCGCTAACCGCGATTATCGCTGGAATTTAACACCTGCTAAAAACTTGACTTACCTATTTTCTCAATGGGAGGTGGATTGTGAGGCTAAGTCCACCATGGCCTATCATCAAGGATTCCCCTATCGCTGGTGTTTTATCGCAGGATTTCCTGCGATATTCTCGCATTTCGCCGCTATCGCTGGATTTTTTATCGCCTTGGAGATAAGCGTTGCTAATAACACGCTATCTCGGCGATGAAATCCAGCGATAGCCGGTGATAAAAAAAACAGCGCTTTGCGATAATTATCGCAAATCGTTGCTAATATGCCCCCTAGTTGTAAACATAAAAAAGCACACAGGTGAGAAAACAACCTGACAAATACATTTTTTATGAAAATTATACATTTTATTTTTTTACGGAGTTTTCTATAGTGCGAACTTGACCCGAAGGTATCAGAGCGCTTTACATAGCACCAGATGCGTTACTTGAGGACACATTCTTTTTTGTTAGGCACAAGGAGATTAAGTGATTCACAGGATGCTAAGCGTCATTGCGGAGACTTGAACCCGGTTCTCCAGATTCGAGGGCAACGACCCTAGCCGTTAGGCCAACTCCTCTCCCCTTATCCTACTCATCCAAGTACTGACTCTATTACTATTCTTCTGTTATAATACTGCTATTTTATCGCTTCCACATATAATGCAACTTTAATACAGCTTGTATTATGCACAGAAATGTTTAGTTTATGGAAAAAGTAATACTTTAAAAGATTGTGTTCTATTTTAACATAAAATGCGTAATGATCTTCGTACATGGATAGGATTAACGCTGTGCATAAGCAATCACGCACTGCACAGGAACAAAGTAGCACAATTTCATTCACCGATGTCATTACCATGCATTGCATAACGCTCATTTATTACATTTAAAAATAATGATGATCTAGTGAGACAGCGGCGCTAAGCATTGCCCGTGAGTGGTAAATTCAACACGTGATAGGTAGACAATGATGCATCAGATGCCACAATATCTGTTGTGTTGAACTTCTTTTCGCGGGTATTGGATATGAACATCTAATTGCTTTTGTAGTAGTCTGGCATCTTTAACTTCGTGACACTGTGCAACTTCTGTGCTTGTCACATGATTTCTTCAGTTTTTTCCTAAACTCCAGCCTATATTTGTTTACACAATTTCACGCATATCATATTTTTTGTACCAGCTGTTTGTCTTGCATCCTTTATATCCATGAGTCCTATCGGAGAACTTTGAGTAGTGGTCAATGCATGTACTTCACATGGACATTTGCTCCATTGCTTCAAGACAGTTTGTGGATTTGGGTTTCTATTTATTTAAATATCTTCTTCACTTTTATTGGATTATCCAGATGAACATTTTGGTATGTTTGTTTGGCCCTCTGACACCACAAGAATGAAAAGTGACCCTACTGTGTGTCAAAGATAGAAGCCACCAAGCATAATCAAAATTTGATGCACCCCAATCAGACCCTAGCCGCTAGTCACAAAATCTTAAGATAAGTGTTTACTAGTTGTGGTTCTTCTTTTGAAAAATGTAAAAAGATGCTGGGAACAACACTTGTGATCTCAAGGGCTACAGTTGTACCTTCAGGGTGTTCCATTGTGGAAGTTTCATGCACTAAATTAGCCTTCTTTGGACTTGACCTCTGGAACAAGTCAATGAAGAACTGAGCAGTCTAGCTTCTGCATGGAAGCTTGCTTGAGAAACAGTGAAGTAACTAAGTTCTGGCTTCAATCAGGTCAAAACTCAGAAACCAAACACAAAAGAACTTAAGGTACCGACCACTTGGTCCACCCTTAAGACCAATGCAGTGAAGCTGAACAAATTATGGAGGATTTCCGTGCAGAATGCATTTCCATCAAAACTCAACCCCAGGATCATGCAGTTGTAGGTCTGGGTTTTCATTCATTCCACTCCCCATCCATTATTTTAAAAATTCTTCTTTATCCTATTATTTTAATGCTAATTATAACAATTTGGTTTATGCATCAACCATAGGTGCTTCTGCTTAACAATTAAACTTATTTTTTAATTGATGTCATTTTTAATTTACATAACATTATTTCCTTTGTTTTGAACTGTGCTGTTTGTTAGCAGATAATACCCTAATTTATCCTTTGTCTAGCGAAGGAAAAGCCTTGTCCATGGCCTTCTATCAAGAAACTCAACTTTCTCAAACTTCTGTTGTCCTTGCTGTGTTGAAGGCTTGAATCTAGGAACACATGCAGTAGGGCTCACAAAAGAGATGATCCCATTGCCCAGGCATCACAGTAATATCAATGATGAGAAACACCTGTGGCTACACTATTGAAAATGTCACTATGTGTGTTGAAAGCAATCAGAAATGAATATATAACCAATTAGAATTTAAACCAAAGCCTTTTATTCACTGCTGTCAAAGTGTCGTAGGGCTGTGTCCATAAATGAACTATTGAACATCGAAGACCTTGCCCTCAGTTTTAGGCGTTGTGTAGTGATTACACTGAGGCAGGTAGGTGTAAGAGCACTGAGTTTATTGACCGTTCATCTCCACAGCTTCCAAGGAGAATGACCAGCAACCCTTGGAATTCAAATAACAACATTCTGTAACCAAGGGAATGACATCATAGAAGAGGGCAGCATGGTTTACATGCAGTCTACTACATGTTGCCCTCAAGGTCTATATACCTTTGTATGCTGTAGAATTCTGGCAGAGTTTGTAAGCACTAGTGTTTCCTCTGTGCATAATGGAATAGTTTCTGGTTAGTAATACGTGTTACTGTTTCATTGAGGTATTTGCTGTCTTGCCAGCCTGTTGTTCTGACAGTCCTGTTACTATGATGCATGATCACACAGTGGCATTCTCTAGTCACTCTTGTCTCCGCTTTGAAAGCCTGAGCTGTAGCGCACTTCTAAGTCAAGTCTTGACCCATGTCTATAATGCTTTACTATTGGCTGACTGTAGAGGGTGCTACAGAGCTGGGTATCTCTTCGCTTCCAGGGGAAAAGGAGTACACAAGAGTGTGTCTAAGTCATCCTTAGTAGCTGATGTGCAGGATATACTTGCACACATACTCTTTGGGTATCCCTGGTGGCACTAACAGGGTGGGCACATGTACAAAACCATCCTCTCTTTAAATGGGGGCCATGCTCTCCACATTACCCCCAAAGAATACAACCTATACTACATGAGGATGAGAACACTCAAAACCTCCATGCCCCTTTTCAAGGTCACCTTGGGAATGTAAGCTAACTGTACTTCGCCTCCCTGGGAATGGACATCCTGCTCACTCCTGGGACCTCTTTACCTGTGCAAATGCTTCTGCTACACAACCATAAGAATGGGTAATTGGGTTTACCACACTTGCATGGACACAGCACTTTGTAAATGAAGAAATGCGCACCAAAAACTACAGTGGGTGTGCATGGACTGCCAGATTTACTAAAGTTTCATGCAACGCAATGCAACAAGTGAGGTTGCTGCATTGCATTATGTGAAAGGGAGAGAGCAGAATTGTGTCATAGTCACAAAGATATGGTACAGTTCTGCTCTCTCCTTGTGCAGGTCAACTTGTGGTTGACTGTGTTAAGGTCAGGATAGCTTTTGTGAAGGAATGGATACCTTACTGCACAAAAAACAAATAAAGATATTTCTCCTCGTTACGACAGGAGAGTCACGTTGGGGGTTGGTGCCAGCGGCAAGATCTTGGTGCCAATGGCCAGTTCACGGCTGCAAAGAGCCCAAAACACTTCAGGATTTCTTATTTTCTTCCAGCAGGAGCTCAACCAATGCCAAGCCAAGGATCCAGGACATGGGAGGGAATCTTGGGAAATCAGGAACCCACTTCAGCAGAGTCCAGCAGGGTTCAGGCAGGTCCAGTTGTAGGTCCAAGCAGGTCCAGTGCAGCAGGTCAGCTGGACAGTTTCGGAGGGACCTCTGGAGCCTGTTGTGTCCCAGTAGCTCAGAACAGGAGGTCAGATAACTAGCACTTGGAGTCACTCAGGTAGCCTGGAAAAAGGAAGCAGGTCCAGGCTTCCTTACCAGGCAGCAGGGCAGGCCTCACGCAGCAGGGCATTCCTCTGGCAGCAGGGCACTCCTTCTTATGTAGCATCCACAGGTCCTGGAGTGTACTGAAGATGGGTCAGAGGGTTCTAATGTTATACCTGGAGCCAGATTTGAAGTGGAAGAAGCTTCTGGAATTTTCCCCCAACAGAAGTGTCTGGAATTGTCTGACTCCCTTCCCAGGACCCAGGATGTCTGGAGGCATAATAGGCTAGTGTGAAGTTCTCTGTTTGTGTGCGAAGGCAGTGTCTATTAAGTGCAAGTGTGACAGGTCCACCCCTCCCATCAAGTCATAGTGGCCTATCCAGCCAAAACCCAGTCCCTCTATTGTCTCACTGTTTGGGAGGGCTACACAAAGGCCAATTGAAACCTACACCTATTCATATAACCCAGGAAACAGAATGCAGCACAAAATTGTTCGAACAAGAAAATGCTAACTTTCTAAAGTTGGTACTTTCAGAATTGTGACTTAAAATTCGGCTCTTTTAAAAAAACGAAAAACTAAAATGTTTTAATTGCTTACAGATGTTTGATCTGTTACAGGATCATAAGCTGGATGCAGTATTCCTCACAGAAACTTGCCATAATGAGTATTCTACGCCTGATATTATACTATCAATTCTATAAGAATACTGCATAACTAGACAAGACCGAATTGTGAAAAAAGTGGGCAGGGGGTGCTGGCCATTATCTTTAAGTAAAGCTTTTCCTACCAGATTGTCAATTTGGCTATCACTGGCTGCGAAAGTTCTTTCTCCTCCTTATGCATTACAAAAAAAATACTTTCTCTGGGTCCTTAATTTACCTTCCTCCCAGTTTGGCTGGTACTTGGTACTAGGAGCTCGAGGCTGGCTGAGGGACTATCTCACTTTATTCTTATCTGCACCAATTTCATACTTCTAGGGGATTTTAACATTCATTTTAATAATATTAATTGCAACACTGTTGTTTCTGATATCATAGATTTCAAAGCTTTGGGCCTTCAACTTCTTGTCAATTAACCCACCCACAAAGCAGGCCACCTATTAGACCAGGTATTTTCAAATTTCCCTTGGGTTTGTATGCAACCCCTGCTCCTTTTGAGCTGGTCTGATCACTTGGCAAATTCTTTCCTAATTACGGGCCCTTCGCTGGAAGGAGGACATCAGGCTATAGCTGGTCTCACAACATGCTGGGCCAAGCTGGATCACACATAATTTTGCTTTAATCTCCAAAGCTCTATATTGAAGCTGGAGGGATCCTTGGACTACCCTAATTGCATGGTAGATCATTGGATTGAATTCATCTCAGACATACTACTAAGGTACTAAAGAAAAAATGCAAAAGACTGGAGCGTGATTGGTGCAAGTGTGATGCAGCAGAACATAAAGTGAGGCTGAAGGAGGCCTCTAGAAGTTATCACAGGGCTTGAAGGTCTGCATGAGCTATGTATTATTCATCTAAAATGTTTAATGCTAGTAATGCCCCTAAAGAATCTTTTCAGATTGTAAAATCCTTACTAGACCTGGCTGCTGTGGTACCTTGTACTGCTCTTTTGCAAAGTGTAATGGTTTGGTGGAATTGTCCCGCAATAAGGTTGATACCATCTAGTATTTAGTTCACCTTTGAGCATTCAGCCACCATCACTGATATAACTTCGAGGACTACCGACCTTCAAAATAGTTTTGCCTGTTTTCAGCCTCTGGAGACCAACATATTTTTAGCCCTAGCAAAAGTCAAGTTGGGTTCTCCATTAGATGCTTTGACACCAGATCAGCTAAATTCCTTGGGTGACCCCCTCTCTCCTATTCTGACTGACCTATTGAGCACTTCCTTATCATGTGGCATGGTCCAGAGGGCATGGAACCATACCTAAGTTTTAGCCTTACTAAAAAAACTAACTTAAAAGTATTTTACTTTGCTGTCTCTCCTTGCAAAGATTATTGGAAAACACATCAATGTTCGGTTGCCAGCATACTTGAAATCCAATAATGCTTTGCACTCTTCCCAGTTTGGATTTCGCCCAGAACACAGCACCGAGCTCACTCTTTTAGGTGTTACAGAACATCTGATGCAGGCGTTGGACAGAGGAGGGACTGCAGCCCTCACACTTGTGCATTTAGGTGCTGCGTTTGACACTGTTTCCCACCGGGTGCTTCTCAAGCAATTAGCGGGTGTTGGCATCAAAGGTAGGACTCTTGCCTGCTTTCAATCTTTCCTGGAAGAATGCTCATTTCAGGTTATTGCTCTACCCTATGAATCCTTGGTGTGCAGGTTGTCGTATGGAATCCCTCAAGGCTCATCATTGAGTCCAACATTGTTCAATATATATGTCCGCCCTTTGGCGGATATAGTGGTAATATATGGACTGTCTATTTACTCATACGCAGATGACACTCAAATTTTCATATCTTTCGCTTCATCGGACAACAGTACCTCATCCAACATGGTCCACTGCTTTAGGAGCGTGGCTAATTGGATGAGGCTTAACTGTCTAAAATTATATGGAAGTAAAACCGAAGTGCTGGTCTTGGGTAACCAGCGCCTGCTGGGGCCCACCTGGCTGGCCTGAGGAATTAGGCAACTGCCCAACATCAAAGCAGGTGGTTAAGGATCTGGATTTTTGGTTGGATGACAAACTGACTATGGGTTAGCAAATTACTAAGGTAGCTGCATGTTGTTTTGGCCTGCTAAGATGCCTAAGAAAGATACTATGACTACTACCTTACAAGGCCCAAAAACCTATTGTGCAGGCTATTGTAATCCCAAAATTAGATTATGGCAATGAGCTATATCGGGGTGTCAGGAAGTCCCAGATAAAGCGACTGCAAATATTTCAGAATGCTGCTGAACGCATACTTTGTCAGACTCCTCGCAGCGCCTCAGTATCCATTGGATTCCAACAGCAAAATGCATAATGTATAAATCAGTATTTTATGTCTATAAAGCCTTGCACAAGGCTGGGCGTGGATGTATGTCACTCCATGATTCCAATTCCAATTCCAATCTAGCCACTATTTCAAAAGTGAGACTGGTAGAAAGGGCAGGCAGTCCTTTTCGTTTTTAGGACCCAAGTTATGGAATTCTCTGCCTTTCTTTCTCCGCCTCTGTAACTCTTATGGAATGTTCAGGAAGATGCTTAAGACCTGGCTCTTCTAGCTCTTTTGGTCTGGTTCCTCTTTCTCACGCAGCGCTGGGAAACCCAATGAAGTAGCCATGCGCTCTATAATTCTGAGCTGATTTGAAATTAATTGAATTAAAGGGCATTTTGAATTACAATTCCTTAAAGACCAAACATGATATTTCCACTTCCTCCCAAACAAATGTTGTCACTTATTAAATGTAATAAGGTAACCCAATGTTATCCTATTGGAGAAGGAGGCCTCACAGTAGTGAAAAAACGAATTTGGAAGTTTTTTACAACCAGCACATGTAAAACTTAAAATTACATGTCCAACTTTTTAAATACACTGCACCCTGCCCTATGGGCTGTTTAGGGCTTACCTTAGGTGTGACTTATATTTATTATAAAGGGACTTTTAAACCTGGCAAGGGGTTTATTTTAAAAAAAACAATAGGTTGCAGTGGTGCACTCCGCAATTTATCGTGGTTCTCTATGGCTTAATCTATACAATTCTACGTTATGGAAAACAAATGTGCATGCTACACAGTATTTGGAGGCTGCCAATCCTCCATAATGAAACTCCAACTAATATTCAAGTAAACATGTACCTGAGTAACTGTGTGCACAGCTATATGTGTATCAACAATTTCAATTAGAAACTATACATTTTGTCAGAACAAATTGCAAACAAGTTATAATTGACCCATTTGTTTTCATTCTTATTGCATTACACGTAAAAAGCCTTTTATGGTTATCCCATTTGAACACTATTCAAAAAATGTACAACAAAACAGCCATAATACAAAATAATATAGGAAATCAGTGTTGCTTTGACGTGACTCCATCTTTATCCATGTGTTGCCCTATGCATTTCGGGACACGGGGGTCCCTTCTTCGGGGGCCTCTAGAAAAAATAATAAAACCAGCATTATCAAAAAAACGCTACCTACAACTTGTGTAGCTACCAATATCTTTCTACATCACCGTCGCTCAACTGCATAACCTCACTCCAATCTCAACCATGTGAATAATAAGTAGATGGCGATAGGTGTCCACACTACATACCACTAATCAACAGAACTGGTGTGCAAGCATCCCTTCAACCATTAACTGCCTGATTATGGCTGTTTTGTTGTACATTTTTTGAATAGTGTTCAAATGGAATAACCATAAGAGACTTTTTATGAGTAATGCAATAAGAATGAAAACAAATGGGTCAATGATTACTTGTTTGTAATTTGTTCTGACGAAATGTATAGTTACTAATTGAAATTGTTGATACACATATAGCTGTGCACACAGTTACTCAGGTACATGTTTACTTGAATATTAGTAGAGGTTTATTTTGCCAAGTCAAATTCCCATTTAAATCAGCATACAGGCTGCAGGGTCAGGCCTGAGACATGTTTTAAGGGGGTACGTAAGTGGGTGGCAAATAAGTGCTACTAGCCCATTAGTAGCATTTAATTTACCAGCCTTGGGTATATGGA
Source organism: Calotriton arnoldi (assembly GCA_963921515.1). Lineage (NCBI taxonomy): Eukaryota > Metazoa > Chordata > Amphibia > Caudata > Salamandridae > Calotriton > Calotriton arnoldi. The sequence continues at coordinate 43,515 of CAWUFW010017284.1, forward strand.
ATACAACTTTACCGGGGACTTATAAGTAAATTAAATAAGCCAATCAGGTGTAAACGTATTTCACCATGTTTTAGGGAGTGAGCACGAGCACTGGTTAGCAGTGGTAAAGGTTACAAAGTCCTAAGGATAACAAAAACGAATTCAGCAGAACAGGAGAGTGGTAGTCAAAAGATTAGGGGGGTGACCATCCAAAGGTGTTGGGTCTAACATGGATGTATATAATTTTCAATATTTGCACAGCAGGATCCGTGACGAAAAGAGCTCTAAATGTGGAGATGCATAGTGTGTAGTTCTTGGTATTTGAACGTGGGGACAACTCAGCAATTTATAATTACCCTCTAGTCTCTACACAATGTAGTTGCTTCCAGTAGATAGAGAATATTGTTTTCACAAAATATCACAAAACCCCTAAAAAATGTTTTTGATCAGCGGATCATATTGGGTATTAATAATATTAAATATAATATTGGTGGGGAACAGGAAAAAAACTAATTAATTGTTTAGAAAAGAAAGTTCCTATTGTTTGTAATAATATTAAATATAATTTAATCAACAAATTTCTACGACTGCAATGAATGTCATTATCAAAAAGGCTTCAGCATTTTTCGACTGTTTTTTTAATGAAATTGACTTCATTCGATATCCAGCCCATGTAAGCCAGTCAAAACTCCAAGGATGATAAGACAAGACAAATTAATATAATAGCAAGTGTAGTTATTACTTAAGTAATATTGCATGTATTGCATGTTGAGGTAGAGGGTGTTGTTCGCCCTTGGTGCATTGTGAAGGAAAAGGTTAAAGGCCACACTGCTTCAATCATTTGAGAAATTAAATGATTCCCTGGAAAGAACGGGTCAAATGCCATTTATATCCAAAAGAAAAAGCAATTATGTCGGACTAACGCCACACGTACAGCTGCAGTGCTGTGACTTGTCCATTGGTCGTTGAAACAGCAAATAATGCATTTTTTAAATTGCTTTTTTAAGACACACATACATACACACACACGGAAAATATTATTTTCACACCTCCGAGTGATAAAAGGAAAATAGGATTTAAAAGGATTATCTCCTATAGGCGATCATCTTTTTATCACATAGCTACCATTTATAAGATTGTAATCCTACTTAGTGCTTCGCATATAGCTAGATAGTCAAACTAAATCACATATCTGAATGTGATGCTCTGGCAGGCCACGAAAATAACACAATCCCATTCACAGAAAGCGTTCGATAATTCAATTCCATTCACAGGAAGAAGTCTATAATTCAATTCCGTTCACTGAGAGTGCTTGTGACTGGCAGCCTTCCACTGCCGCAAAAAGCCAATAACTTCTTTAGAGAGGGCCTTCGCGGTATGTGTCAAGATAGTGAGTTTGTAGATCAGAAATATAAGAACAACAGAGGACGGGCATTCTGCATAATTTACATGCTCTGGAACAATGCCTTCCCCTCTGGACTTCCATAGCCAGTCCCCAGACAACAGTATGCATCATGTAAAGAGTGCTATGTCGCCCATATTTGATTGTCAATGGATTTAGTGTAATCAAACAAAAAGATGCTGGCATTTGAATATTTATTTGTTCTGCAAATTGTTGTTTATTGAAATACCACTGATATGGGGAAATATTTATTATTGTTTATATAACTATTATATTTATTATTTAGTGTGGCGCATGCTGAAATCAAGCAGTGTGCAGTTTACTGCTGACAGCTAAAACACTACCAAAAGCATTTACAACTGAGAACTTCAAATTGATGCATGGGTGACATTCTGCCCCCTGTGTGTGACTGGTGTACCAAGAGTCTTTAAAGAAATGTGTGTGATGACTCACAAACCATAACGTTTCTCTTCTGCATGCACTGTACTGAAAAATGTCAGTGAGGAAAGAATTTATGTTGGTTTTCTGTGTGTGGATGGGTGCGATTGTAAAGAAAGGGATCTTTTTGCATAATCACTCTCAAAATACTTGGATTGATGCTGCTGGTTGTTTGACTCAGGAGTGTACTGGGCCCTGCTGACCAGGCCCCATTGCACGTGCTTTGACCCATCAAAGTGTATGTGCAATTGGTTAATACCTGATAGGCATATTTAAGTTATCTGCAAGTCCCTGGTTTATGGAACAAAGTGTGCCCAGGGCCTGTGAATTAAATGCCACCAGTGGACTGCTGCACTTATTGTTCCACCACTGCTATGACAAAATGAAAACATGACTCTGAAGCCCATAAGGTAGGGTGCTGATATTAAAAAGAAGGACATGTCAAATTTAAACTTTACATATCCTGACAGTAAAAACAAGTAATTGTCGTTTTTACTGTAGTGAGGACCGTAGCCTCAATTACTATCATGGAGTTACACTAGCCTATGCGCTTAGTGCTAACTTCCATTTGGGACCACCAAACAGTACTCTTAGGTGATAGTGCGGAGGTGGGGTAAAATGTAAATTATTTGGTTTAACCTTTTCTTACCATCAATTTCAGGGTCAAGCCCCATTTCCGTGCTGGCTTCCGAGTATAACTCGCTTCATGTGACAGATCTTTGCCACCGTGTTTTGAAGCAGGAGCTATTTCATCATCATAAGTTCAATCACAAGGACAGTTCTAAGTTCAGTGAAAGATGAGAGTTTAAATTAGCTTCAAAGGTTTATTTCTAATTTAGAGTTTAGTAAGATTCTTTTTGTTTTTTTTATTCAAATTAGTCAATAAATTCAAGTAAGTTTACAGAAATCTCATAAAAATATGTTTAGAACAAAATATCAAATAATGCATCAAGCACGTTCCATAAAGGATAAATACCCTATTGTAAAGAACAGGACCAGAGTGTTAGAGTTAGTAGAAGTCATGAAGAGTTTGAATTCAAAGGAAAAGAGTGAGATAAAGAGAGCATAAAGCTCCAACTCCAATTAAAGCCGCCAAACTTCCCATTAAGGGTAGGCCATGAAACTCAGCCGAGTCTCATTCATTTGAGCAAATAAGCATACAGTCACAGTAGAAATCTGTAAAAATTGAACATCAGTAATAAGCCAAAGGAAGAAAAGCAGCAGCGGTAGTCACAACTGCCAAAAACAGAACAAGGTCCTCCTAACAGGAACCATCCATGTGGGCGGACCGCACGGCCATAACTCGGGAGGGATACCTCTGTCGGCTCTGCGGAGGGGAAGGGCTACCCCCCTTCCTTTCCCCACAGAGACAGTAGTTAACATATGGAGAAGAGTAACGTGTGGTCTAGGATGGCGAGGCAGATTGACATTGGAGACCCCACTTTGGGACTCGAACCTCCTCCATGGTCTGCGTGCTATAGAGGGACATCAAAAATGGGACCTACTGGGGATCTCCAAACTGGGTGACATATGGGAAGGAAGATGCAGTGATTCCATTTACTGATTAACAAACTGAATACAAACTGTCAGGGATTCAATTTCTGAAATATCAATAGTTGCGCTTCATTTTTGACAAATGTGAGGCCCTATCGGGGGAGGTGGGAGAAGAGTCTCCACTGGAATACAGGGTGCCCCCCTAACAGAGAACCCGGTGTCCCGACTTTACTCTGCTCTTCTGAGTAACAGACTTCCATCACTTGAACCTATGAGAGAGAGATGAGAAAAAGACTTGAGTAGACTGGAGGATGATGACTGGGGGCAGGAGTGTGAGTATCCCAGAGAGGTTGCGATTCAGGTGGGATTATGCTTGATATAATTTTAAAAAATCATAGGGCATTTTACACTTGGACCCGCCTGTTCCGCATGGGTCGAGCATCAGAAGTTCAATTCTTAAGGGGCTGTTGAATGACGGGCACCCTGATGCACACATTGTGAGAATGCCCAGAAATTGGGGCCTACTGGAAATGGGTGGGTGATAAAATATCGGAAGTTCTGGGATACCAAGTGGGACTCAGACCACACCTGGCCTCACTGGGTATCTGGGGCGAACAAACTCTGGACAACTATGCTCTTTTATTTTGTGACCTGGCCTTGATGGTGACTCGTAGAGATATACTGAAGTACAGGGGGGTGCTAACTCTGCCTACTATAAGGGAGTTGGAAGAAGGCATGGAATGGTGTATGGGGGCAGAAATATAGCAGGTAAGAGGTTGCCTATGCACATTTGAGAAGATATGGGGTACCTGGAAAGAAGCGAGAGAGGAGGGAGAGTAAGGAAAAAGAGGAGGTACATAGACAATGGGGGGGGTGAAGCAGGCTTTGATGATGCTGTGCACAATGAATGGACAAAGAATCTGATTGCTGTTTTTGGAGATATGTTCCGGCCCAGGGCTCCGGAAGACCTCTGTAATAATTGCTATATGTTTCACTCACATGTCCCCAACAGTTGGGGAGGGTATGTTATGCTGTTACTTTTTCTGTGCGAAAACTGAATAAAGAGATATTCCAAAATAAAAAAGGGACAAGGGAATGGGTCTGGATCTCAACTTCTCAGCATCTCCCTCTCAGCACTGCAAATAGTCTAGTCTGAGTGTGAGTGAGTGAATGCAGCGAAATAGGAACACACACTGATATAAAAGGCAAAAAAATTGTTGTAAAATGTGTATCAGGTCTCTCCTCTTTGGATCCAATCAGACAGCAGTATTGGTCTGAGAGTGAGTTCAGCTCTTCATTTTCCATGAAATTACACGCAGCTTGCAAAGTTTTACCACAAGATTTGTTACAGACATCTTACTTATGTAGCTTCTCGATTTGTACGCGTTTGTTCCCATTGGCTCGAACACAGTTTAACCTTCTAATGTTAAATGTTGCTTTGTGTACACAATGAATAATGCTAAAAATGATAAACATCAGCTTGCAAAAATACTGTGTGGTACTGCATTTCATTAACACAAACACGAAATACTGTTTTAAAATATACAACTTCTCTATTCAAACATTATGTGAAATATGGAGTAAATATGGAGTAAATAGGAAGTTTTGTTATCACAATCAGATGTTTCCTAGTAACATTTAATACATTTGATAAACTGGAACATTCAGCAGTTATGACAAATATTTTTAAGCATGTCACATTAAGGTCAGGTCTCTAAATGTCATTGTGCTCATTTCAACATTGTCGAGTTCACTTCTAGCTGAAAGAAACTTGCATTTAAGCATTCCTGCTGTCTATACGAATCACTATGTCTGCCTAGTGCAGTTTGCAAGTCAGTCAGTCAGTCAGAAATAACTTTATTTCGCCAATACAACATCGGCATAAAAAGTATTCTGCAAATACATATACAGAAAAAAGAAAGAGCTATTATTAAAAATTTAAAATAACATGTATTAAGACATAGTTAATAATCGTATGCTAAAAGGAGAGCATTTGTTCATAAGTATACAGAAATATTGCACAACCCAACATCTTAAATTGCATTTTAAGTATCAAAGTGACAGTTTGATCTCCTTTTGCTCAAAGCAGATAAAAAAAGAGGCCAAAGAGAAACAGATAAAAGGTTCAGACAATAACTGTAGATAATATAAGGCAACACGACATTGTTTAAAATTCATTTTACAAATAAGGGGAACAATGAATTCTTTCCTTTCATCGCTATAAAATTTACAAGATCGTTCTGAGACGATCGCTTATCGCAAGGGCAAAATGGGAGTGCAGTAATCGCATAGATTTTGGGGGGATGGCCTAACATGAGGGAGATGTAATTTAAACGAAATCTCATTAAAATGTATCTATGTTGAAAATTCGTGACGAACGATAGATAAGTGGAGTTCGTATTAGTTACACTTATACTTGGGGCAGCGCAATATAATCTGAATGTAGAAAGTTTAAAATTAGTATTGTGTCTCTTCGCCTGTAGATGGACCAATAAATGAGTTTTCAGCTCCTTCTTGGATATTGACCGGCACATTTTTGGATCCTCATAGAGATAATGCAGACCAACCTCCCGAAGATTAGATTCAACATAACTTAGCCATCTTATTTTACTTACACCATCCAATTTCAGGAGGTCGTTTACAATATCTCTAGTCAGTGAGAGGGAATCTTTACGCCAGACTGAATGCCACATCATAATTGGTGCAGTACAAATCTTATCAATAATATAAGGAGCTCTCAACTCCATGTGGCAGTTATAATTAGCAAAAACAACAGTTGATGGACAGAATGCAGAACAATGTCATACATTCACCCCAGTACAGAAATCTGGGCCTAAATCCATCGTTTTTTTGCTCACCATGCCATTCCAGTTTGAACCCAGCCATATGCAAATCAGTCTTGACCCTGTGCCTCATGGGAACAGTCCAGCCCGAACTGCCAAGCCAGGTCCTCCCTGGACTGGAAACAAGCATCCTAGGACCGGTTTCGGGGTTTCACCCCTCTTCAGCCAGGATAGCTTGATTCCAGTGGCATGGAGAGCACGGGACCCACGTCTGGGCATACCCGTCCCACTCGGGGTGACAAATGCAAAAACAACAGTTGATGGACAGAATGCAGAACAATGTCATACATTCACCCCAGTACAGAGATCTGGGCCTTAATCCATCGTTTTTTGCTCACCATGCCATTCCAGTTTGAACCCAGCCATATGCAAATCAGTCTTGACCCTGTGCCTCATGGGAACAGTCCAGCCCGAACTGCCAAACCAGGTCCTCCCTGGACTGGAAACAAGCATCCTAGGACCAGTTTCAGGGTTTCACCCCTCTTCAGCCAGGATAGCTTGATTCCAGTGGCATGGAGAGCACAGGACCCACGTCTGGGCATACCCGTCCCACTCGGGGTGACAAATGCAAAAACAACAGTTGATGGACAGAATGCAGAACAATGTCACACATTCACCCCAGTACAGAGATCTGGGCCTAAATCCATCGTTTTTTTGCTCACCATGCCATTCCAGTTTGAACCCAGCCATATGCAAATCAGTCTTGACCCTGTGCCTCATGGGAACAGTCCAGCCCGAACTGCCAAGCCAGGTCCTCCCTGGACTGGAAACAAGCATCCTAGGACCGGTTTCGGGGTTTCACCCCTCTTCAGCCAGGATAGCTTGATTCCAGTGGCATGGAGAGCACGAGACCCACGTCTGGGCATACCCGTCCCACTCGGGGTGACAAATGCAAAAACAACAGTTGATGGACAGAATGCAGAACAATGTCATACATTCACCCCAGTACAGAGATCTGGGCCTAAATCCATCGTTTTTTTGCTCACCATGCCATTCCAGTTTGAACCCAGCCATATGCAAATCAGTCTTGACCCTGTGCCTCATGGGAACAGTCCAGCCCGAACTGCCAAGCCAGGTCCTCCCTGGACTGGAAACAAGCATCCTAGGACCGGTTTCGGGGTTTCACCCTCTTCAGCCAGGATAGCTTGATTCCAGTGGCATGGAGAGCACGGGACCCACGTCTGGGCATACCCGTCCCACTCGGGGTGACAAATGCAAAAACAACAGTTGATGGACAGAATGCAGAACAATGTCATACATTCACCCCAGTACAGAGATCTGGGCCTAAATCCATTGTTTTTTTGCTCACCATGCCATTCCAGTTTGAACCCAGCCATATGCAAATCAGTCTTGACCCTGTGCCTCATGGGAACAGTCCAGCCCGAACTGCCAAGCCAGGTCCTCCCTGGACTGGAAACAGGCATCCTAGGACCGGTTTCAGGGTTTCACCCCTCTTCATCCAGGATAGCTTGCTTCCAGTGGCATGGAGAGCACGGGACCCACGTCTGGGCATACCCGTCCCACTCGGGGTGACAAATGCAAAAACAACAGTTGATGGACAGAATGCAGAACAATGTCATACATTCACCCCAGTACAGAGATCTGGGCCTAAATCCAGTGAGGACCTGGCCTGGCAGTTCGGTCTGGACTGTTCCCATGGGGCACAGGGTCAAGACTGATTTGCATATGGCTGGGTCCAAACTGGAGTGGCGTAGTGGGTAAAAGAACGATGGATTTAACCCAGATCTTTTGACTGGGGGAGAATGTTTGCATTGTCAGCATTCCGTCCATCATTTGTTTGCGGTAGCAGTTATAATTTGAACACGATTGAGGTAAAGAGACCAGGTTTTTCAAAAAGGCATCTTCTATGTGCTGCAGTTTAGAGGCATCAGAGATGCCCCAAACAGCTGCACCATAAGAGGCGACAGATAAAGTTTTTGCCTCATAAACCTTTTTGATCACTTCAATTAGTTTGGTCCCAAGTTTTTTCACAAATCTAAAAAGGGCCCCAGTGTTTTTTTCCATCATCAATCTCCTATTAGAGACCATATTTCTCCAATTATTATCTCGATCGAACACTATCCCTAGATAGTTAAAAGAATCTACATCATATTTCACCCCTTCAACATACATACGTGGTTGTTTCTGGTTCTTTGGGCCTGCCACAAAGACAAAAGGACTTAGAATAATTAATTTTCAGATCCAGGTTGTTCATAAATTTTGCATACTCCTCTATGAGTCGACGTAGAGCATTGCCTGTGCATGCAAGGATCACCGCGTCGTCAGCATAGAGGAGTATCGGGACCGGAAGAGAATTAATAAAAGGAACGTCTGTGGTAGATCCTAGCAATGCCGACTCTACGGCATTAGTATATATGGCAAATAAGAAGGGGGCAAGGACGCACCCCTGCCTCATGCCCCTAGCGATTTTAAAGTGTCTCGTGCACTCTCCTCCCATGCCAAACCGAACATAAGCTGTGGCTCCGGCGTACAGGTCACGGATTACATTAATGATCTGAGTCTCAATTCCCATTGTCTCCATGATCTGCCACAGCTTAGACTGTGCCACACAGTCAAAAGCCGCCAACAGATCCATGAAGGCAAGGTATAAATGACCGTTCTTGGCCGCCGTGTATTTGGCTATTATTAAGTTTAAATTCAGACACTGGTCCACAGTGCCCTTTCCTTTTCTGAAGCCGTATTGGCATGGGATTATTATGTTCTTTTCCTGAGCCCATTCCTCGAGCCTGTTTAAAAGTAGCCGGCCCATTAGTTTAGCAGTTGAGTCTAATAAAGATATGGGCCTATAATTTTTTGGTACTGCTTTGCCCCCCTTTTTGTAAATAGGTACAATTACAGTCGTCTTCCAGTTTGCAAGTCAAAAATGTGTGTCATTTCATTCTTAAATTTTGCATTATTCATTGCACATATAGCTGTTATTCTATATAATTTACATCTTAATTAATTAACTTCTTCAATGCAAAATAACCCTTTTCGCCAAGTCCAAACCTTCCTTTTAAATATTTATAAATCACCCCTAAGGAAGTCCTAATAAGCTCATAAGTCAGGGTGCTGATATTAAAAATAAGGATATGTCGAATTGCTACTTTACATATCCTACAAACTCGTAATTGTTGTTTTTACTGTAGCAAGGACCATACCCCCAATGGCTAACATGGAGTTTCACTAGTCCACGTGCTATGTGCTAACTTCCATTTGGGACCATCAAATAGTACTCCAAGGTAGCAAAGTAATTGTTACATTAAACCCAAAGTACTACTGATGTCGGCTTTAAAGTAACTTCGAATGCAGAAGTGATTTTAGAAAGTCACCCCAAAGTTCAAATAGCCATTTCTGATTAACTGCCACAGTTGTCACCTGAGGCAGCTTGCTGCCCTCCTGCCGTCCTGCCAAGAATCGTGAAGTGCTCCCAGGAATGGTAAACAAAGGGACCAGTTGCTGGGAGGGCGTGTGATTTCCTCCAACAGGATGACCTCCTCTGCAAATGCAAGTCACACTGTAGCCTCCCCTATATATCATTAAACAATGATTAATTACAATTAAGAATGAATATAAAATAATGCATAGTCAGTTAAAACTGGAGATTACACATAAAAACCAGCAAATCTTTCCCATATATCTCAGTTTACTGCAGTTTTGCTATTAATTTTTGCCTAACAGACCATGCCGCATTAAGACATTTTGAAACTGCCACCACAACCAGTGATGAAGAATCACTCTTGCAGATTCTAAGGGCATCTATACAATTCATCACAGATAAGCACCTGCAGAGAGGAATAATCCACCCAAATCTGGGGATGGCATATTTGGGGCAAAAAAAATAAGATGTTCCTCTGTTTCCTCAAGGGAAGTGCAAAAACTGCCCTTTGTCTGTACAGACTTAGAAGAGTCTCATAGTACAGTGTCGGAAGCAATTGGCAAAGTCCTATATCTAAACTGGAGAAATAGTGTACGTGCACGCACTGGACGAATGTAATCAAGCAATTCCTCTGCTTTGGGCACAGATTTCCCAGGGAAGAAGGGTCCTGACATTTTGGATTTGGACAGAGAGATGGACAGTGGGATTGTTTAGTGCCAACCCCACGGGAAGAAATATAAAAATGGGTAGGGGTGCCCCGTGGCAAAATTAGCCCCGTTAGCTAGTGAGCCCTCCCCACCCACAAGCTCAAAATTGACATAAAAGTGACACCCCTGGCTTCCAGACTTACAACACTACTAGACCCGGAAAGGACAGAAGAAGGACTGCATCTGCTGAACCTGTGGTCGTCAGTGTGAGAAGTTGGCCTGGTATATGCTGTCCACTAATTAAAGTGGGCACCTTGCACCAGTCCAAACGACCCTTATTGATGATTAGGTTAAAGACAACCTTTATTGAAAGCTATCCTAGTGGTAGCTATGGAGAGCAGCCTTCAGGCTAAGTCTCGAAGGAATGTAAAGCAGCTTGTTTTACCAGTATATAACCTCCTGAATGACCAAATGAAAGGAGAACCACACAAGGTATATATAAAATATATGTATTTATTACTAAACACTCTCTACTAACCTCTTTATGAGATTAGAGAACAAGGCACACAATATTACAGTACTAGAACGACAGTAAATAGCACAATACACAGTGGGCTCCAGGGGGAGACCAAACCATATATTAAGAAAGTGGTATAACAACCACGACTTGACTAGACACAGTGCCTAGAGCACGTAGAATCGCTGGGACCCCAAGGAACCACCCAAGGTAGTGACACAGGGGACCCACGGAGGATGGGTGCAGTGTGGGAACACAGACGCGAGCTCCGTACAACTCTATGGGAAAGTCGCGGTTGGAAATTTAGAGTTTAAGGACACTTCGGAGAGGACTTCAAGCAAACCCAGCTAAACATAGAAGGTTCTAAGGCCAGCACCCATGTGAGTACCAAGGTACCCGTGTTACCTAGCCCAGGGAAGCCGGATGCATAGGGGGTCAAGTGGTGTCGGAAACCCTCGTCGTTTTCAATGGCGTGATGCGAAGAAGTACTGCTGCCGTGGAGAAGAAAAGTGTCCGGAGTGATCCAAGCCTGGATTGGAGATGTGAAGAACCTGAAAGCAGAGGGGACAAAGTCTGGTTCACTTCACGTGACCAGGAGCGGAGCAATCGAATGCCCACCGATGTCGGGTGCTTCAGGTGTGAAGAGGTGAAGCTTGACTCTGCAGCCACGGGGACCAGGAGATGTCGATGACAACCAGAGTCCACAGGCAAGCTGTCCCACAAAGGATGTCGAGTGCTGAGAGGTCAGTTTCCAGATTGGAGACCAACAAGCCTTGGCAACTGCAACCCACGCGGTCAGAGAAAAGATGCTTTGGTGAAGACCAGCAAGGTCCTGGGGACTCCCCAAGCAATGGAGAGCCAGGGCACGTCTGGAGCAACCAGGAAAGCCCACGGAAAGTTAAAGTTGCCTTCTCAGGGACCCACAGGTCAACGGACCAGGGATCGCGAAGGGACCTCGAGAGGAATCACACAATACCAGCCCACGGAACACTCGTGGAGTGTAGGCCAGTAATCTTCAGTGGAAATACTGCTCGGGGCTTGGACTACATGTAGTCCAAAGTACAGCCTCAGGGATTGCCAAGAAGCATATGCTGCTGCAAATGTGCACGGTGTCCAGGGGTTCGGGTTGCACGGTCCCCACGAGGGCTGCGGGTCTCAGGTTTTCTGAGAGCACTAGTCGGCCTCGGGGAAGCTTGAAAACTCACCTCCTATGTTGCAAAATCTTCGGAGTCAGTCAGGAGCTGCGTAGATGCAAACTGGTCAGATGCGTTGAGGTGCCTGCCTTGCAGGGGAGTAACTCCTTTACTCCAAGGGAGATTCTTCAGTCGTCCAGCAAAGCGTAGATCATCGAAGGTTACTTGGTTTCTGTAGCAGAGTTTAGTCCAGGTAATATCTAAAGTCCTGTAGTCAGGGGTTCCTACTTTATACCCAAGGAAAGGGTGGGACAAACTCTGGGGACCCACCTATGGGAGGGTCAGGACAGAGGGGTGGCTACACCCATGTCCTTTGTCCAGTTTCGTGCCAGAGTAGGGGCTGATAGCCCCTGCAACCGGTTTGAGCTGGACTATGCACAGGGACACCAAATGTGCCCCCAGTGCAGACATCAAAGCACTCTGAGAGTGCACCCACCCAGCCCCAATACACTAAAGCCTGTCTGGGAGGTGGTCACACCTCCCTGTGACAGGAAACCTATTGTCCAGCCTCCCCTGCCGGAGTTTCGTCCAGCAGCAGGAGGGCAGACTCATGTCTGTGGCTGGCAGCATCCATTTTGTGATGCCAGGGTTCTGTGAAGCTGGTACCGGGTGTACCGGTGTTGTCATATTTCACCCTCTAGGAGGGAGGAATCATACCTCCCACACCAGTTACTGGTGTGGAGGTATGATTCCAAGGTGTTTGACACCAAACACGACATAATTCCTTGCAGCCGTTTTAAAGTTAGCATTTACCGCGAGGTTATAATGCACTTAAGAGTATATGGTTGGCTGCATCACAGACAACCCCGGAATAGTGGTTCCGAAGGCTGCAGAGGGGCTCTGCTCATGCATGGGCACCCTCTCACATAAAACCCAGCACCCTGCCTTCAGGATTGATAAGGCCTGCCATAGGGGTGACTGATAGGCTTATATGTGCAGTGATTAGGATAGATATAGTGAACCTATATCTAAGTAAGGGGTGCATGCACCACCTTACACAGGCTGCAGTAGCAGACCTGTGGTGTAATTTTGAATGGCCTCTCAGGGGTGGCATAATACATGCTGCAGCCCCTGGGAGGCCTCTGGGGTACCTATGCCCTGGGTACATAGTATACCATATACTAGGGACTTATAAGGGTACCCCAGAATCCAATCTGGAGTGTACCTAAAGTACAGGGAATCAATTTAAAGGGGAAGCAGATAGGCTGGGGTCCTGAATAGCAGGATCCCAGCCAAACTAAGTCGAAAACCAGCAAAACACGAGTAAAAAGTGGGGGGAACCATTCAGTCAGATTCCACCTTCCTACATAACCCCCCCAAACGAAAGGAGATAAGGCTAACCTTGCCCAGTTGAGCCTTTATTGACTAAGTGGCCATATAAGGAAGAACCTGCACTAGCATGGTTACCCCATGTCTTATGGTCCACTAAGCAATCCCTAACCCCAAGGGTATTGGATGATCTCCACCATTTGGAACTACTACCCGTAGGGTGTTTTGGCAAAGTAAAAGGCTGGTGGGGTGTCTGAGTAGAGAAGTGAGGCCCTAATAAAGTTGGTCTCAGCTTCCTCAGATCACTGGTCACCATGGAGGCCTTTCTTTCCATGACTGAGTTGTATCTGGCCCTAAGGGTCAACCTCTGGCAGCCTACAGCTGGGGGTTGGGTCCCTTTGGTTGGAACAATGGAGGGCATGGTAGGTTTGGAACCACTTGGTCCCAGGTTTGCCTTTGTCCAACAGAGTCCACCTGGGGGAGGTCCCTACACAATGGTAAGAGGGATCCCTCAGTGTGCTGAGGAATTTTCACCTGGCTAGGGCTACTAGACTGGGTACCCCAAATCAGTTGATGGGGGGGTTCCTCTGGACAGTGGGCCCTGTGGGGTCCACTGACCTCCCTGACCTCTGCAGCCCTGGGCTGACAGAGGGAGGGTAGAGAGGGGCAGGTTACCTGCTCCAGACTGGGTACCACCTTGGAAGGGTCCCCTGCCATCAGGGGGGTGGCCAGGCCAGGCCTGACTACCTCTGGGGCAGTTCCTTCACAAGGGGTAGGATCAGTTCCCTGAGGAAGCTGACCCTTACCTATAGTCTGGGGGGAAGAAGACTTTTCTTCATTCCCTTCGCTCTCTGGTGGAGGAGAGTGGGCCATTCTTTCAGGCTCCACTTCTCCAAGATTTCCCTGGGGTTGGGCTGTGGCCCTCACAGCCCCACTAACTCTCTCAGGGAGGCCCAACATTCCTAAATGGGCCTGGTATTCAACTTCAGCCCAGGCTGAAATCTCCAGATCATTGCCCATCAGGCAATCTACAGGCAAGTTTGGGGACACTGCCACTCTCTTTGGGCCAGTGACCCCTCCCCAGCTGAGATTGACTATGGCCATGGGGTGATCTGTTCTGATACCATCAATGTTGGTCACCTGGTACTTGAACTCAGGTAAAAGCTGGTGAGGGGGGACTAGTTTCCCTGTCACCATGGTGACACTAGCCCCTGTGTCCCTGAATGCCACAGCTTTCTAACCATTTATTAAGGGCTCCTGTCTGTACTTGCCCAAAGTATTGGGACTCATAGTAAAAGTGGCAAATCCCATGCCACCATCACAGACTGAAGAGGCCTGTGAGGGGGACCTTTCTAAACCAGGGTACACCTCAGTTCCCCATGAGAATGCACCTACCTTTTTGGGTGCATTACTACCACCTGGGGGATTACTACTTGTAGGAGGAGTGGTTGTATTACTTGGAGGAACATTTTCTTTATTGCCGACCTTAGGGCAAATGGGGTCATTTTTCCAGTGGCCAGGCTTCTTGCAGACATGGCAATAGGGTTTCATTTCAGGGGAGGAAGGAGTTTGGGACCCACCCCCAGAAGAGGACTTTTGGGGCCCTGTAGGGGACTTGTCTTTTGATTTATCCCCACCTTTCTCTTGGGTCTCGGAAGAATCTTTCTTCTGGTCACCACCCTGATTCTTTGGCTTTACCCTGGTCCTGACCCATTTGTCTGCCTTCGTTCCCAATTCTTGGGGAGAGGTCAGATCAGAGTCCACCAGGTACTGGTGTAAAAGTTGGTTTTGACAATTATTAAGGATCTGCTCCCTCATAATCAAATTGTACAATCCTAAAAAGTCATGCACCTTGCTGCCATGTAACCAGCCTTCCAGAGCCTTAGTAGCACACTCTACAAAGTCAACCCAGTCTTGAGTCTGTGCCTTTTGGGTATCCATGAACTTTAACCTGTATTGTTCAGTGGTTAGGCCAAACCCATCAATCAGAGCACTCTTCAAGACCTTATAATTATCTGCATCCTCCTCTCTAACAGTGAGGAGCTTGTCTCTACCTCTGTCTGCAAAGGAGAGCCACAAGATTGCTGCCCACTGCTCCTGAGGGACCCTCTGTACCTTACAGGCCCTCTCCAGTGCAGTTATCCATTTGTGGATGTCATCCCCACTCTGGTAGGGAGGGACAATCTTGTTCAGGTTCCTATGGTCATGAGTATGTTCTCTACCTCTAGGGACACTGTGGCTGCCACCATGGGGCTCTAGCCCCAACTTCTGAGAAGCTCTCTGAAGCTCCAGGGATTCCCTATCTCAGGCCAATTGCTCTCTCTTGATTCTGAGCTTAGCTCTCTCAAACTCAAGCAGTTGGCACTTCTTCTCATAAGAGAACTCCCTTTTATGAGAAGCAGAGGTCCTATGAGAAACAGAGCTCCCTACAGATGTACCAGAATGATTAGATTCCTGGGAAGGAAATCTGGATCCTCTTGGTAAACTGTTAACCCTTCCAGGTGGGGTCAAGAGAGGCCCACTGAGGCCTCCTTCCTCACCTTCAGGAAGGATTGGAGTTTCCAGGTTAGAATCATTTTGATCATCCTGGCCAGCATCAGAGTCCAGGTCATTGAGGTTTTCACTCCCTGGCCTTTCCTCTTCTGCTGTCCCACCCCCTTTGCCTGCCTCATCAGACCCTGGGGTCTTTCTGAGGTCATCCAAAAGCAAAGTCACTATGAGTTTTTGGGTGTTTGGGTTTTTCCCTGTCTTCAGTTTCCTTGATGCACACATGTTTCTCAATTCTTGGAATGTGAGATGGTCATACTTAGTTGGCAAGGTGTCACTGACTTCAGGCCTTGAAGACATGCTAGTGTGGTGTGGTGTATGCACCTACCTACTCTAGTGGGAACTGAAACTCTCTTGAGTTGGAGAAAGGGTGTGCTAGACCCTTGACTTACCCAACTCTAAGTTCAGTAGAACTTACTTTATTCTAGACTTGATTTATATGTACCTAAGTACCTTTAGTGGTTTTCAGTTAGTCACTCACTGAGATTATCTGGTAAAACAATAGCAAGCTTGAATCCCAACCGCTGCACACCAATGTGAGAAGTTGGCCTGGTATATGCTGTCCACTAATTAAAGTGGGCACCTTGCACCAGTACAAACGATCCTTATTGATGATTAGGTTAAAGACAACCTTTATTGAAAGCTATCCTAGTGGTAGCTATGGAGAGCAGCCTTCAGGCTAAGTCTCGAAGGAATGTAAAGCAGCTTGTTTTACCAGTATATAACCTCTTGAATGACCAAATGAAAGGAGAACCACACAAGGTATATATAAAATATATGTATTTATTACTAAACACTCTCTACTAACCTCTTTATGAGATTAGAGAACAAGGCACACAATATTACAGTACTAGAACGACAGTAAATAGCACAATACACAGTGGGCTCCAGGGGGAGACCAAACCATATATTAAGAAAGTGGTATAACAACCACGACTTGACTAGACACAGTGCCTAGAGCATGTAGAATCGCTGGGACCCCAAGGAACCACCCAAGGTAGTGACACAGGGGACCCACGGAGGACGGGTGCAGTGTGGGAACACAGACGTGAGCTCCGTACAACTCTATGGGACAGTCGCGGTTGGAAATTTAGAGTTTAAAGACACTTCGGAGAGGACTTCAAGCAAACCCAGCTAAACATAGAAGGTTCTAAGGCCAGCACCCTTGTGAGTACCAAGGTACCCGTGTTACCTAGCCCAGGGAAGCCGGGTGCATAGGGGTCAAGTGGTGTCAGAAACCCTCATCGTTTTCAATGGCGTGATGCGAAGAAGTACTGCTGCCGTGGAGAAGAAAAGTGTCCGGAGTGATCCAAGCCTGGATCGGAGATGTGAAGAACCTGAAAGCAGAGGGGTCAAAGTCTGGGTCACTTCACGTCACCAGGAGCGGAGCAATCGAATGCCCACCGATGTCGGGTGCTTCAGGTGTGAAGAGGTGAAGCTTGACTCTGCAGCCACGGGGACCAGGAGATGTCGACAACAACCAGAGTCCGCAGGCGAGCTGTCCCATAAAGGATGTCGAGTGCTGAGGGGTCAGTTTCCAGATTGGAGACCAACAAGCCTTGGCAACTGCAACCCATGCGGTCAGAGAAAAGATGCTTCGGTGAGGACCAGCAAGGTCCTGGGGACTCCCCAAGCAATGGAGAGTCAGGGCACGTCTGGAGCAATCAGGAAAACCCACGGAAAGTTAAAGTTGCCTTCTCAGGGACCCACAGGTCAACGGACCAGGGATCGCGAAGGGACCTCGAGAGGAATCACACAATACAAGCCCACGGAACACTCATGGAGTGTAGGCCAGTAATCTTCGGTAGAAACACTGCTCGGGGCTTGGACTACAAGTAGTCCAAAGCACAGCCTCAGGGATTGCCTAGAAGCATATGCTGCTGCAAATGTGCACGGTGTCCTGGGGTTTGGGTTGCACATTCCCCACGAGGGCTGCGGGTCTCAGGTTTGCTGAGAGCACTAGTCGGCCTTGGGGAAGCTTGGAAACCCACCTCCTGTGTTGCAAAATCTTCGGAGTCCGTCAGGAGCTGCGTAGATGCAAACCGGTCAGATGCGTTGAGTGCCTGCCTTGCAGGGGAGTAACTCCTTTACTCCAAGGGAGATTCTTCAGTTGTCCAGCAAAGCGTAGATCGTCAAAGGTTACTTGGTTTCTGTAGCAGAGTTTAGTCCAGGTAATATCTAAAGTCCTGTAGTCAGGGGTTCCTACTTTATACCCAAGGAAGGGGTGGGACAAACTCTGGGGACCCACCTATGGGAGGATCAGGACAGAGGGGTGGCTACACCCATGTCCTTTGTCCAGTTTCGCCCCAGAGAAATATCGGACAGAATAGGTCCAGGCTCCCCGTAGGAATGATTGCTTGACGGCGGCGTCCTTCAAACTCAATTTCCCGTCTCCAACCGGCTGGTGGAGCACATGCGGAATTCATTCTATGAGACCACAACCCCTGGTGTAGGTCTCCTTGTGATTGATATCACATTGGATCCCCATCAATTCTTGATACAGGATCCCTGAAAACATTTGCGGCTGTCAACATTTAATTTCTCCAACCCCGTCCTGATGAAGACCCGCCCCTGACGCTTATTCAAGTTGCGCTTCTACCTATGGTCGAAACGTCGACGTTAAATTTATACTAGTTCATGCAACTTCGCGGACCCCAATTTAAAGTCGTACTTGGGCTGTGTATCTATGCTTTAATGATTGAACAGTATACTATAATCATTTTATTGTCTCATGTTTGATCCACTTGTATATTATGTACAGCACCTTATTTATTTAGTCATCACTAGTCACTTTACTTGCACTTTAATTCACCTTATCGTCGTATTTTGTATTGCTTTATTGACAGCCATATTCATTAATATATGTACATGATACTCATGCAATACAAAGATCATTTTGTGTGGCTAAAAAATTATTGTGTCTTTGTGGTGTGTTCCGTACAAAAAGTCTTTGACTGTGAATCATTCCCTTCAGTCTATAATTGTTGACGTTTTTAAGTTTGTATCCATATTGTACAAAGCAATTGTTTCCTTCCCGACAGAACCACTTGTTTGTATATCACAAATACCCAGGTTCTGAGGGCCACAGGGTTACCCCATTATCGCTAACAGTTTCGCGCCAGAGCAGGGGCTGATAGCCCCTGCAACCGGTTTGAGCTGGACTATGCACAGGGACACCAAATGTGCCCCCAGTGCAGACATCAAAGCACTCTGAGAGTGCACCCACCCAGCCCCAATACACTAAAGCCTGTCTGGGAGGTGGTCACACCTCCCTGTGACAGGAAACCTATTGTCCAGCCTCCCGTGCCGGAGTTTCGTCCAGCAGCAGGAGGGCAGACTCGTGTCTGTGGCTGGCAGAATCCATTTTGTGATGCCAGGGTTCTGTGAAGCTGGTACCGGGTGTACCGGTGTTGTCATATTTCACCCTCTAGGAGGGAGGAATCATACCTCCCACACCAGTTACTGGTGTGGAGGTATGATTCCAAGGTGTTTGACACCAAACACAACATAATTCCTTGCAGCCGTTTTAAAGTTAGCATTTACCGCGAGGTTATAATGCACTTAAGAGTATATGGTTGGCTGCATCACAGACAACCCCGGAATAGTGGTTCCGAAGGCTGCAGATGGGCTCTGCTCATGCATGGGCACCCTCTCACATAAAACCCAGCACCCTGCCTTCAGGATTGATAAGGCCTGCCATAGGGGTGACTGATAGGCTTATATGTGCAGTGATTAGGATAGATATAGTGAACCTATATCTAAGTAAGGAGTGCATGCACCACCTTACACAGGCTGCAGTAGCAGACCTGTGGTGTCATTTTGAATGGCCTCTCAGGGGTGGCATAATACATGCTGCAGCCCCTGGGAGTCCTCTGGGGTACCTATGCCCTGGGTACATAGTATACCATATACTAGGGACTTATAAGGGTATCCCAGAATCCAATCTGGAGTGTACCTAAAGTACAGGGAATCAATTTAAAGGGGAAGCATATAGGCTGGGGTCCTGAATCCCAGCCAAACTAAGTCGAAAACCAGCAAAACACCAGTAAAAAGTGGGGGCAACCATGCAGTCAGATTCCACCTTCCTACAGTCAGAAATAAAGGTTGCACCCAGGATGACTGCATCTGCTGCAATACTGCGCCAAGACAGGACTCCAGAAAGGGAAGGGCTGCTCCTGCTGTCCACTACGTGTTGAGAGACCACAAGGGCTGGGCCTGCTCCCACAGAACAAGTGAGTGGACTCTAAGCGCTTATTTTCTTGCCTCTTGTTAAGCTTTAGGGACACAAAAGGAAACCCTGCACCTGCACAGTGATCATCTGATCAGTTCACACTGGTCTCACCCTGGACTCCGCTGGTGTAGTTGAGAGATTGAGTTCTAGCCCGCAGACAAACAATCTCAGGTCCTGGACCCTTGACCTGTGCTGGAGTGTACTCTCTCTTGCTACAGAACTACAACATGCCAACTAAAAGCCAAACATATCATTTTTTGAGCATAGACTCCAAGACTCATACACTACTGCTACTTGTTAGTTTGTAGGTAGCCACGAACAATGTCAAAAACCAAGGCTTTCACTGGACCCCTGAATTTTGCCCATCTGCCGACTTTGAACCTAAAGTCGGACTCAAGCTCAGAGGACCCCGTGACTTCACAATCAGCGAGAAAAAGAAACCAGAAAAGTTTCTAAATGTGAAGGTAAAATCTTGACCGGGACAAACGGTCAGTCTGAAAGTTTGACTTTGCCCCAGACCCTTGCCTTCGAGGCTCATAGTCTACTGATAAGAGTGAAAATCAGTGATTTATTTACTTTGTAATACTTTTCCAAATTTTTTTGTGTATAAAGTAGTGAATTATGAAAACCTTGCAAAAATCATAACTCTGGTTTCGTTCATGAGATTTTTGTCATTTTGGTATCTATTAGAAGATAAAAATGTATACTATGTTTGTTAATTGGAGTTGGGTTTTTATTGTACTGTGTTTCTTATTTATTGATTCTTTTGGTGCTGGTAAAATGCTCTATGCCTGTTTTCCTTTGAGTTAAGCCTGACTGCTCTGTGCCACAGCTACCCTTACTGAAGTAAGATTTAATTTAAAGTAAACCTAACTGGACACAATACAGATTAGTGCCATTATTACTTGATGAGATCTCGCAACCACCCCAAATAATCAACCTTTCTCACAATGATGTAAATAGGTATTCAGCAGCGTTAGGGTCCTCAAAGTCATAGAAGTAGTGAATGTGATAAATTTCAGAACATACTACCAGTGGCATAACAAGACCTAAGGATGCCCCCCTGCAAGGTAAGATTAGAGCCACAAAATAGCCTGTGTTATACCTCTGGGTGCAGCTTCAGTCCTATGGTACAGTGAAGAAAGGACCCACACCTGAGCATATCCAGCACATTTAAGGCACCCCACAAAAAAGGTTTTTTGTGGAATGTTTGAATCAGTCTTAGCCACTGATAATAACTCAGGCCTTATTCCAAACCATTCAACACAGAAACCATACAAAGGTTAAAAACATGCGTGCTACAATGGAATCCTGGAGAATCCCAAATGGAAGAGGGGCTAGTTCTGGCTCAGCCTCCTCATCTCTAACCTCTTGAAAATGATTGGTCAGGAAAGAGGACCAGTCCATTGCTTCCCAGTTACTTTTGTGTTCACAGGTTGCAATCATACATTGTTCTCATCAACACATTTAAGTCCCTTCTTACTGTACAGGACACTTTTTTCACTGATTACCAGACTCTGTTCCTGTTGATAGTCATAATAATGCTTGTTTAATGCAGCAGTTGTTGCCTTATCTCTAAACAACAGGTGTTACTATCACCGAGTTTAATATTTCTCAATTTTATCATTCTTGGAAAGATGAAATAATGACATGGCATTGCTAGGAATCACACAACCTGACCTGGAAGTCACACTAAAGATCAGCAGTGAGCGTTTAACTCGCTGAGCCTGCTTGGCTGCAGATTAGGTGTTTAAGCTTCCCCATAACCATATGCTTCCTGAAGTAGCTGTAGTTCTATACTTAACTTGAAAAGTGGAAGTGAGCCATAAAATGTGATCAAATGTTCCGGAACTTGTTAATTTACTTTTCTAACTCCAGTTTTGGAGTACTAGGGAAAGTATGATTTCTGTACCTTCTTTTCAAAGATTGAAAATAAAGGCAGATCAGGGTGCAAGTATAAAAGCATCCACATGCTGAGCTTGTGGTAGAGCTTTGAAATATGAGTGAGTTTCTAGTTTTATCATATGAAACACCTACATCACGTTACCAACTGTGTGCACTTTTTGATACACTGAGTTTATCACGCTGTGATCAGGTGCAGCACACCATTGACAGATTTAAAGTTTTGCTACTTAAACTAAAGCCATTTAACAGAGAAAATAACGTTAAACATTGGGGAGAGGATGTGGTGTAACGGCCAGAGCTGGCGACTTTGGAACTGGGAACCGGGGGCCCAATGCTTAATTTGTAAAAAACATAAGTGCCAGGCATCACGTCAGGATGCCGCTGCAGCTTGCACCACACATTGCCCTTGCAATGCTGCCAATGATAGTAACAACACAACTACTAGCCATCACACTCCTACAAGTGTGACACTTCAGACTATTTGAGGCCCCCACCGCTATAAGAATGGCGTGGGCGGCAGGTAATAGTCATTTTTAATGTATATTGAATTAATAATTAACTGCTGTTGTGGTCATCTCTAAATTATTTCTCAATCAATCAAGGGAGACAGAAACTGATATCCATTCGGCTTCCAGGCGATAGTCATATTATCATAGGAGAATGGATCACTTGTCCTGTATTATTATCAGGGTCTAGGGTGTTAGCCGTCTTTAAAAACCCTCATTCACATAAATGGTACCGTGGTGGTATATCTTGATTTTCCGCTTGTGTACCTACGCGAAAAGCATCATCATTGGGTCTTGCAGTATGCTTTCCTCCTCCTGGTGGGAGAACTACTGGTGATTACAGTAGTGATCAGAAATGGTGAAAGTGTGAATAAAGTGAATTTAAAATTACCTCCATCTCTCAACACGTTTTTTATTCTATTGGAGATGGGGCAAGGATAAAAATCAGAGGATGGTGCGTATCTAGAAGGGCTACTGTTCTATAGCACCTACTTTAAAAACGTGGGTGGTCGACATGTTTCAGCCCTATCGGTGCCCAATCGGGTCGGGGGGCTTCCTTCAGGACCAGTGTCGTGCACGTTACCAACTTGCTGGCGTGCGTGGATATGTTTTTACACCTACCCTTCTTCTCAGATGTCATGGGTCTATAGTACCTATAACTTACAGTTCAGCTTTTACGCTTCCTCTGGGGTCAGGCATGGGCCTCCTCGCTTAAGAGTCACGACTTGTGCTTGCTCTGTCTGCTTTTCCCCGGTGTCTCTTACCCCTCGAGTAAGTGAGGAGGCCCACGCCTGACCCCCGAGGAAGCGTAAAAGCTGAACTGTAAGTTATAGGTACTATAGACCCATAACATCTGAGAAGAAGGGTAAGTGCAAAAACGAATCCATGCACGCCACCAAGTTGGTAACCTACACTGGTCATGAAGAAAGCCCCCAGACCCGATTTGGGAACCGATAGGGCTGAAACATGTCGACCACCCACGTTTTTAAAGTAGGTGCTATAGAACAGTAGCCCTTCTAGATATGCACCGTCCTCTGATTTTATCCTTGCCCCATTTCCAATAGAATAAAAAACGTTGTTGAGAGATGGAGGTAATTTTAAATTCACTTTATTCACACTTTCACCATTTCTGATCACTACTGTAATCACCAGTAGGTCTCCCTCCAGGAGGAGGAAAGCATACTGTAAGACCCAATGATGATGCTTTTCGCGTAGGTACAGAAGCGGAAAATCAAGATATACCGCCACGGTACCATTTACATGAATGAGCATGTCTAAATTAGCCAGAGAGTGCCACCTTGTGGAAGACTGTCACAAGCACCGGAGTTGACAATTAAGTGCTGTGCTGAGCACCGGAAACCACTGGCTCAAATTAAGCACTGCAGGGGCCTCATTTATGGGATTTTTGGCATAGGGCAGCGCAGCAAGGCACTTTGCTGCATAGCCCTACTCCAAAGTGAAAGGGCAGGAATGCACTGTATTTAGGCAATACAGTGCACTCCTGTCCTTTCTCACTGTGCTGGCACCATTTCGGCAGCTTAGTGCCAACGTAGACACCCTTGCACCGTAACAAGGAGAAACATTTATTCTCGTTACGCCTCACTTGGGGAGGCGTACAGCTTTGGTGCTTCCCCAGGTTTATATCACTTTTTAAATCTGGGGCAGTATTAAATTCCATAGATGTTGCATGGGAAACTCACTGCAATGCCCATGGAACGCCTCTTGGGTGCAGAGAAAGGCGACACTGTGATTTGCTTGGCTTCATAAATCTGTATGAGAGCCCTGTGTCATACATGTACCACTTTACATGGTGCAAAAGTGATGCATAGCTCTCACAAATAAGCCCGGTTTTCTAAAATGAATGTGTCCATGTGTAATGTAACTAGTGCTCATGTAAAGAGAGCCAATATCTTCGGGTCAAGTTCACGCTACATCAAAATGCAACAATAAAGAAATTATAAATATGGGTGAGGAATCTATCTATACCAATTTCTGTGCAGGTTAATATCTATGGGGCATATTTACGTTCCCTGGCGCATCCCTGCATATCAGCAGGGATGCGCCAGGGAAAATGCGTCACGCAAGTTTACCCTTGCGCCACGTCCGATGCACCGCATTTACAATGCGGCGCATCGTGGCGCAAGGATAAGCAGATGCGTGACGCATCTGCCGGCGGAAGGTTGGCGCAGTGCTGAAGTTGTGTCGCAAGCGCGATGCAACTCCAGCACTGTTCCAACCTTCCCTATCCCTAACATGGTGCGTCAATCCTTACGCCTGCTTGAAGCAGGCGTAAGGATTTGACGCACCAGCGTCGGAAAAGTGACTGCGTGAAATCTTGTAGATTTCACTACGTCACTTTTCCGAGGCGTTCCTGCACCGGAACGCCCCCCCCTGCGCCGGTACGCCCACATGAAACCTGACGCAGGTGTCATGTGGCGCAGGGGTTTACTACGTGACGCATCTCCCTAGATGCGTCACGTTGTAAATATAGCGCAACGCGGCGCATGGTTTGCGTCGCCGCTGCGTCACATGCGTGACGCAACGGTGGCGCAAAAGTGGCGCAAGGGGCTAGTAAATATGCCCCTATATTCTTAAAATTTGGATAACCAGATGAACAGCACTTTTGAAGCCATACGCATCAGATTATTAGGGCGATACTACAAAGAGGTCTGTCCTAATTCCACGCTGTCTGCAGCTATCAGGCCGTACCAGCGGAGTAACGAAACCCAAGGGGTCCCCACTGCAAGGTAAGGTGAGGGCCCCTCCCGCACTGAAGGGTTGCGGAGGCTTCTGTAATGCCCTTGCATACTTCCACATATTTTCTGTGTGACTTCTCTCTTTTCATATGCGGCAGTTACAGTTCACAGTGTAGAGGTGACAACATATAGAACAGGTTCTGGATTTGATAGTGGATGTTAAACATAGACCTAACAGCACAAGTAACACAAGTAATTCATTTTTTTCATGCATAAGTGTTTACATTAGCAGATCTGGGTCCACATTTAAAAAAGCCGATGTAATGCAGGGCAGAATGCAAAGTTGCTGTGCTGTGTCGGAGGAGAGAGCAGAACTGCACCATTTCTACAAAGAAGAGGTGCAGTTCTGCTTTCTCCCTATGCTGGAAAACCTTTTGCAGCCATGTGCCAATGCAAGCACCCTTACGCCATAGTGGAAGAGTGTTTGCGCTGTGGTCAGCATAGAACCATCCTGCACAATAACTATGCCTTATGAAAATTTCCTGTTTGTATGTGTGTTGCACAAGAGGAAAAAACAATAACAAATTAAAAATATTTCTCCTCGTTATGCCAGCCAAAGGGAGGTGTAAGAGTTTGGTGCAAATCAATGTCTACAATTCCTTGTAAATATGAGTATTCATCAAAATCCATGGGTAATTTCACATGAATGCTCATGCATCATCAATTGAACTTACTTTTAACACAAAGTAATGCAAGGCAGAACATTGCTCTATAGTGCATCACTTTGGTTACAAATTGCCATTTGTGTTGGTTTTTAAATACCAACCTGTATTTTGCTTTGTGATTGTTTTACAAAAGTAACTCAAACCTGATGCAAAATCTTTGTAAACCTGGGCCACTTTGTAAAGATATGGTGAAGGGCAGTACATTATTGAGAATTTTAAAGGATGTGAGACTTTAGAGCAGACTTAAAAGGGTGAGCGGAGGGAGAGTGTGCATTTCATCAGGAAGAGAGTTCCACAGCACTGGGCTGAGTAAATGAAAGACGAAAATGCTGCACATGGTGGTGTTTTTTGATTAGGGGATTAAGGTAGGCTGAGCAGAAGTTATGAAATGTGACTCCATAATGAAAGGAAGTAGTTCAGCACTGACAGTGGCACTAAACATGGACACAAGGGAGATGTTAGTGTTTGTGGAATGAAGAGCATAAAAAATAAATTGCATGGAGCAGACTAGGCTATGAGTGGTATGTAGTTAGTGAGGTAAATAAACAATAATTTTACAGAAACATGGGTATATAGAGAAGGAACCACATATAGAAAGGCCTAAGGGTGTTTTTTTCAGTAAGAAAGTACAGATTTAGAAAAATATGGAAAGGTGCTAGTGCTAAGAGATGTAGGGGCCGATCACGATGGCGGGCGGATCGCCCCCGCCGGGCCGGCGGTGGTCACTGCCGGCCCGGCGGGGGCGATCCGCCTGCCATCCCGACAGCAAAGACCCCCCGCCATATCATGATGGCTGGGGTGTCCGCGCGGGCGGAAAGACCGTCCGCCGCTTTTCCGCCGGTCGACTCGTTGACCGGCGGAAAACGTGCTGAATATGGTGGCGGTGTCTGGAAGACACCGCCATCCATATCACGATGCAGGCTGCGAGCAGCCTTTCCATGGCTGCATTGCCGCCATGGAAAGGCTGGCGGTTCCTGCTGTTGGGGGCCCGTTGCGGGCCCCCAGGTTGTTGGGGGGGTGGGGGGTGCACATGGGGGGTACCTATGGTACCCCCCTGCATTTGCATGTACAATGTGGCAGGCACCGCACGGTGCCTGTCACGTTGTGCATGTAAATGCGCAACTTGTATTTTTACATTGCGGCGGGTGCTGCTTGCAGCACCGCCCGCCGCAATGTAAAAATACGGGATGCGCCCGCCAGTGTGGCGGGCGCATCCTGATTTGTGTAGAGGGACCGCCGCACCTATGGCGGGCGGTCCCTTTTGGCAATGCGATGGCGGGCGACTTTGTCCGCCCGCCATCGTAATCGACCTCTAAGTTTGGGGTCCTAAAACGGGCAGTGTGTAGGCAAGTAACTTCTGAACAACCCTGTAGAAAAGTTTGATTCTGACAGGCTTTCTTTGGTGACAAATATCAATCTGTAACCACAAGGAGACATAGTAAACTAATATATTTTCAGATTTTCAATCTATTTAGAAACTACGGGCCTCATTTACAATATTTTGACGCATGGCAGCGCAGCAAGCCTTCCTGCTGCGCTGCTGTGCGTCAAAATAAAAGGACAGGAATGCACCTTATCTACAAGATACGGAGCATTCCCGTCCTTCTTGCCTGCACCGGCGCACAAAAAGCAGCTGTGCGCCCGCACAGACACCCTTGCGTCATTTTGGAAGGGTGTCTGCGCTGCGGGGATGATTGTTTTTGTGCAGGAAGGGACACTTTCTTGCAAAAAAACAATAATTGAAGGCATTTTCCTCTTTTCATGTGTGCTGCAGAATGCAGCACCCATAGAAAGAGGAAAAAACAAGGAAAAATAAAAGTATTTCTCCACGTTGCGCCTGGAGACGTAAGATTCTGATGCATTCCCAGGTTTGCAAAATGTTGTAAATCTGGGAATGCTTTGAGTTCCATGGATGTTGCGTGGGAACACCTACAGCAACACCCATGGAACGCCCCTTTCACACAGAGTTATGCGTGAAAGGGAAACATATTTACAAGGCCATGAAAAGTCACGCCGGGTAAATTTACGCGGTCTTGTAAATATGGGGAAGCCCATTGCGCTGCCGGTACGTCAATAAAAGTGACGCACAGGTGATGCAATGGGCTTGTAAATAAGCCCCTACCTTTCTAAGCCAGACCTCCCTTCTCCACATTGCAGTGGCGGCTCGCCGAGGGAGTGTTGGGGGCGGTGGGGCGGGGGAGGGGCAGGGTGGGGGGGTAGTGGACTCTGACTTACGACGGACAGAACTCCCTCTGAGTTCTGTCCGTCGTATGTCCGAGTTCACTGGCCCCCCCCCGCCTCACCGCCCCGCACCACTCCCTCAGCGAGCCGCCACTGCCACATTGTCTATTTCTGAAGAGCAGTGGGCCTATACACTCATCCCTCTTTGTTATATAACAGACATGTATGGACATTGAATAGATTCGGGGCCCACACATGCACAAAAACAGAAGGGCAGGCCAGTGATTTCATAGTTAAGGGTCACAGATATTCTGGTGCGTGTGTCGCTAATACATCCACTCCATGATACGTGTTTTACCCTATGGTCACAGGTTCAAATCCCAATAGGTCCGCTCGGCCTTTTCTCCTTCAGAGGTAGATTAAATGTGCACCATTGAGTTGAGTAACTACAAGCATTTGTTATTTTACTGTTACAAACACACATTCTTTTACTTGAAAACCTTTGGTGACAAATATCAACCCCCAGACAACATGGAAACTGAACCAGATAATGCATTGTTTTAATTAATTAGGCGCTGCTAAGGAATGTAATGGGTAAACAAGCCCTCGCCTGTTGTTTGGCCATCCAGGAACCTTTCAGTATGTTTTCATAGTTGTTCATAAAAAGGTGCTTTTTTCTTTTACATCTCTTACACGTGAACAGGTTAATGGAAAATATGAATGCAGTCTCTCAAATCCATGGGGGCAGATTTACAAGCTCCTTGCGCTGCCAGTACGTCACTTTTTGTGACACACTGACAGCGCATTTCCCTGCCCCATATTTACAAGGACAGGAAAAGCCACCCTGCGTGGCTTTTCCTCTCCTTGTAAATACAGCCCCTTTACACGCAGCATTTTGCATGAAAGGGGCGTTCCATGGGTGTTGCTGTGGAAGGAGACAAATTTCCAGATTTACGAGGATTCGTAAACCTGGAAATGCGTCAGTATGCTACGCCACCCTAGGGGTGGCGTAGCGAGGCGCAACAAGGAGAAATATTCTCATTTCTCCTCGTTTGTTTCCTCTTTCAATGCGTGCTGCATTCTACAGCACGCATTGAAAGAGGAAAATGCCTGTAGTGATTGTTTTTGTGCAGGAAGGTGCCCCTTCCTGCACAAAAACAATCTCCCCATGGTGCAGGCATCCTTGCACAGCCCTGCCAAGTGCCACGCATGAGGCGTTAGACTGACGCATTTCAGTGTGGTGGTCCGCATCACCGCACTGAAATGCAAAGTCACGCATTATAGCGCCTCCTCAGCTGTCAAGCCGGAGGCTGCTATAATGCGCCTTGACTGAGCTGCAATGGCAGACAGAGCCCTGTGCGCACTGCTCCAGGGGGGCTTCAGAGGCTGGCTCGTGATCTGCTCACAGCTCTCTCACCTACAATATATTCTAAGTAACACAGGACACACCTCCGGCCGGGCCAACACCGCGCAGTATTACTGATGTCACAGCCAGAATTCTGCCCAATGGCTTGGCTCTTAAGACACTTACTTCTCATAGACACTTTAATAGGCAGGGTGAGGCACGGGGTCATTTCTGCTGCCGCCCACAGTGTGAGCGGCCGACATTTCAAAAAAGTTTGACTGTAGTTGTGTCCGTGTGGGCAATAATAGAAGGACTGCAGCTCCTTCTCACTGCTCTAACCACAACGGTTACGATGAGGAGTGATTCCTGCGTGCCACACGACCATAGAATAATGCGGGGGTGGCCTTGGTTGTGTTGCACCAGCCTGGAAGTCCATGACGAGTCATTCCGGGCCGGCCGCCACGCAGGGGGACCGCCTGTTGCTGCAGTGCCGGCTCACCTCCAGAAGTAAGTCAGTGCCCGAAAGAGAGTGAGCCGGTGTTAATCTATAAACTCGCAGTTTGCCAGTAATGTTAGGGACATAAACAGGCTGATAGGGAGCCATTGCAATTACTAAATTATTTAGGTCTGAG
The DNA here is from genome assembly GCA_963921515.1 of Calotriton arnoldi. NCBI lineage: Eukaryota > Metazoa > Chordata > Amphibia > Caudata > Salamandridae > Calotriton > Calotriton arnoldi. The sequence goes on from CAWUFW010017284.1 coordinate 73,444, forward strand.
ATGGGGGGGGGATAAAGCCCTGCCTCGCATTGTCTTTACCCTCGGCTGTGCCTCAAGCGCCTTACACTGTGCAATCATAGTCCGCAAGAAGTTCCTTTTGTAGCCAAAGAGTTCGACCTACCGGTCCGTCACAGTGTACCCTGAGTCCCTGACTTCTCTGTCCGTGTACCTAAACTCCTAACCATGTCTGCGTGGCCCAAGCGCCTCTCACACTGCCTGATAGCTCATCCCTGTCGAGAATGGCCCGGCCACGAAGAAGACTGTTGGGAGATGGGTGAAAGAACAATGCGATCCCTTACGCCTAAAAGGGTAAAGGTGCTGAGGTTAACATTTTATGTTGACGAGGTTTCAGGGAACACACACGAGTAAAAACACCACTCCACTTGCCTGCTTTCCAACCAACGAAGCTCAGTTACTGGGTGGATTTCCTTTGTGCCTGTGTTTGACCTGACCTCTTATGTGGATTCACGTGTGTTGGGGGGGTGGTGATGTCATGAGTGGGGCACTTCTGTGTCCAGTTACATCACGAACTGTTTTTAAAAGAGCAGCCGCGCTGACTTTTCACTGGACAGAGGGAACCACATATGGCGCAAATCGGCACGGAGTCTCTGATACTCAACTCTGCAAACGGACTTGGGAGGGAGGGGGGGGTGCAGACCACAAACCACTTTGTTGTGTGTAAAAGGCCGCTTTATTGAAACAGGTGCACATAACATTAAACATCCCTGGCAACTGCCTTACAAAACTTAAGGCCTCACTAATACATCCATATACCTGACCCCGCCCCGCCCCTAAGGTCCCCCGAACCCGCCCCCACCCTGACATTACAATTTACACGACAATACAAAGCATTGCATTAAACTTATCCCCTTTAATTCTACCCTTCACTTAACCAACATCCTCTGCCTGCCTCTCTACAACAGTAAATCCGCAAACTTGTCTAACTGAACTTAAAATAACCTGCCTACCCTTTCCCTGTCGATAAACCCAACTTCAACAATGACCAAAAACTTCTGCCAACCCTGGCAAACTTTCAATAACCCCCGCACAGCACCTGTTCCAAGCGACAATACAATCTACCCCTTGCTCACCTGTCCCACTGAAAACCAGCCGCAGAAAAAAGGATAAATGAACAAACTATATCCAAAAGAAAAAAGTTTGAGGGAGGGAGAAAAACTAAACTACCACAAACGCTCCCAGCCACCAGGTCACCAAACCTAAAATGGTGGCTGGGAGCCGGAGCCCAAAGCCCTTATAGTTGGGCTATAATTGGGCTACAAAATAAGAAGCCCAATCCAACAAAATGGAGAATCGCTGCCCGCCCCTCCCAAACAGCCGGGGGGTAGACCTCCCTGCGGTCGGCTACCCCCCCAAACCCCCCTTGGGAGGGAGGAGGGGAGCAGACCACAAACCACTTTGTTGTGTGTAAAAGGCCGCTTTATTGAAACAGGTGCACATAACATTAAACATCCCTGGCAACTGCCTTACAAAACTTAAGGCCTCACTAATACATCCATATACCTGACCCCACCCCTAAGGTCCCCCGAACCCGCCCCCACCCTGACATTACAATTTACATGACAATACAAAGCATTGCATTAAACTTATCCCCTTTAATTCTACCCTTCACTTAACCAACATCCTCTGCCTGCCTCTCTACAACAGTAAATCCACAATCTTGTCTAACTGAACTTAAAAATAACCTGCCTACCCTTTCCCTGTCGATAAACCCAACTTCAACAATGACCAAAAACTTCTGCCAACCCTGGCAAACTTTCAATAACCCCCGCCACCCAGAAAGTGGGCGGAGAGAATCTACCCCAACTTTCTGCCCCCCCCAAAAACCAGCTATCCAACTTGTGTCCTATGCGGAATGCTTCTGCACGTTCAGGCACCTGGACAAAACCTCCCTGATCTCCAATAAATATAAATCCAAACCTAACCTTGACAAATGCACACCGTCATCTCTAAAAAAAACTCAACTGACTCAACACTAATGTCCTTATGGCTAACTCTCCCAAAACCCAAACTTCTACAAAAACGAGACATGTCAGTATTCACCTTCCGCCTAGCTTTGTCAATGGCACTCGGGTGAAAGGCACCCCTCCACACCCTGCGTGGCACAAATTCCGTCCACAACATATGGCACCCAGCCCACTGTTCTTTTAATAAAGTAAAATCGCTCTTCATTGCCCTCATCAAAACAACCCCTTTTTCTCTGCACAAGTCATTTTCCCCAAGATGAAACAACAAAACATCTGGGCTCCGACCCCCTACCATCCATCTGTTCAGACAAGGAATCAATTCCTTCCACAGCATACCCCCTTTTCCCCTCCAGACAACCTTAAACAAACGGTCATTGAAACCCAGGTGGGCCCCAAAATAACTCTGGCGTGCCTGTACATGCGCCCATTTGACAAAGGAATGCCCCACTATCCAAATGGTCATTTCCTCCGAGTGGGGGCCGGGCACGGAACCTGAAATGAGAAAAATTGAATGAGACTCACAAATGGGAGGCTGACGCATGCGCCTCCCCCGTATCCCGCCTAACAAAGCACCGAAAACAGTCAGAGGACCAACGCCCCAATTGCATGATATCCTCCCGGGCCCAACCCCTGTTGCACGCTTCTTTTGCCGCTCTAATCCGAAAAGAATGAGTCCCATAAAGCGACCCATCCAACCCAATATGATGTAAAGCCTTCCGCAACACCATCCGTAGCCGATAGTCCAAAAACCCGCTCAATGAGACCGAGAATGAATTGAATGACATCTTCCGACCGCCGCCAGACCTCCACATGCCGCTGGGCACCTGATGCTAAGAAATCCCTCCAAGCCAATCTGTATGATGACCACGTGGATGCGGACAACGAGCCTACCACCAACTGTAGCATCCTACGTTGCCTACGCACCACAAATGAGCGGGCATTGGGGTCGGCGTCCTGCCTGCCTCCTTGGCCAGCCCACGGAATCTCCCCCACTGTGAACGAGACAAAGCATCGGCTATGTCATTGTTCACACCAGGTACGTGTAAACCCTGAAAGCAATGTCATGGCTCCGGCACCCCAACACAAATACTCTTAGCAACTTCAGAATCTGCTCGTCCCTAACTGACTGCCTGTTCACAATCTCAACCACTGTCATGTTGTCTATTCTAAACAAAACCTTCTTGTGAGACAACTCCTCCCCCCAAAGGGTTATTGCTACCACCAAAGGGAAAAATTCCAAAAAGGCTATGCTTCTGCCTCCCTTCTTCCACAGTGGCGGCCACTGCTCTGCACACCATCTTCCCTGCCAATACAGGCCAAAGCCTTCGCTGCCTGCCGCATCAGAAAAAATGTGCACGTCCCAAGTGATGTCACCCTCTCTTGCCAATGGCACGCCATTAAATGACTGCAGAAACACAGTCCACATCCTCAAATCCTCTTTCACTCCTGCCGAAAGGCGCACATGGTGGTGAGGTAAGTGGTTTCCTGCTAGAGCGCGCCCCAATCTCCTACAAAATGTCCTCCCAGCCCTCACCACCCGGCACGCAAAATTGAGATGCCCTAACAGTACTTGAATGTCCTTAACCGTGACTTTGTCTTTCAACAGCATTTTCTCAACAAATCCAACATTTTCTCCTTTTTCTCTGTTGGCAAGCGAGCCCGCATTGCCACTGAATCGATTTCAATACCCAAGAAAGACATGGCCGTGCTGGGTCCCATTGCCTTCTCCGGTGCCAAAGGCACTCCAAGTTCCTCCGTAAGCTCATGGAAAGTGTCCAGTGCTGCCTGGTATTCCGTGGAGCCCAGCGAACCCACAAAAAAGAAATCATCCAAATAGTGCGTCACCAGACGGAGACCAGTGCGCTGAGTGACTAACCACTGCAGAAAAGTGCTAAAGCATTCAAAACAATGCGCACGACATAGAGCAACCCGTCGGCAGCGCTTTGTCCACGTACCATTTCCCGTCGAAATGGATACCCAGAAGTTCCCAATCATCTGGATGGACTGGAAGCAACCGAAATGCCGACTTTATGTCACATTTTGCCATTGCCGCAGTTGCGCCCGCGGTCACTACCAGTGACATGGCCACGTCAACTGAGGACTAACATACAGAAGCCGCTTCCTCATCAATAAAGTCATTGACTGAAGACCCCTCTGGCCATGGCCGGTGCTGAATCAATCTGTATTGTCCGGCTTCTTTCTTGGGCACTACCCCTATTGGCGAGACAATTAAGTTCTCCGTTGGCCAATCGTCAAAAGGGGCCTGCCATCCTCCCTTCCTGCACCGCCTTATCCAGTTTGCCCTGCACTACTTGTCTGTGTTCCGGCGCCGATTTGAGATTGTCAGCCCACCGACTCTGTCTTGGTCCCCTGTAACCCAAACAAAAACCCTCATCTAAACCCCTCCCGTAGCACCTGTGCAGCTCTCAAGTCCTCGTACCCCGGCAGCCCTTCTTCCAACTAATCGAGTTTAACTGGCGTAAGAGCTTTTTTGGCCCAGGTCCCTGTGGCCTCTTACCACCCCTATTGCTTATGAATTGCTGTGTGTGACCTGCAGCGCTATTGCCTGGCTGATGCCACTGCTGGCCTCCCTGGTGCTGTCCATCCCAGCAATTGACCAATGCATGTCGGCCGCTGCATTTGGAACACTCGTGCCGGAACCTGCAATACTCCTGCGTGCACAAGCCCTTATTAAAGTCCCCACACGCCCCTCCTGACCCCGGCTGTGTCTTTCCTGTCCCCCACCCCTCCCCGGGTGGGCTTCCCCTGAAAAAGCCGGTACACTATTGGTAAGCCACTGGCTGTAAATATGGTTTTTCCCCCCTTTTGCCGCTCCCATGGTATGTTGCCACAGATCCGTGTAGAGTTCCCCCCATTTAGCCTCTGGGTCCCAAGCCATTCGTGCTCTAAAATCCTCATCATATTGTGCCCAAGCGTATCCACCCCCGGTGATCTGGGCCTTCCCAATCACATCCATGTATTTAAATAAAGCTACGCAGCGCTCCGGGAACTTCTCGCAGTATACGCTGGCGTAGATCAAAAACGCCACCGTCCAATTTTCTATTGTCAGAGGTACCTTCAGCCTCTTGGCCAACTCGTACTCCTCTTCCTTAGAACCCTCTTTTGATCTTACTTCTCTGTGTAAAAGCTTTAGCATTTTGACATATTTCCATTTCCACATGCGCTCTTTGGTTGACAACATTAAGTGTGCCCTGATGGGTTTCGTTACTCCCATATCAGGGAGTTTTTTTTTTTTTTTTAAATTTTAAACTCTTTACTCTTAAGAGCCTCCTTCTTGTCCCCCGTTTTAACCCCGTCCCCTTCGACTGCTTCTGTGTTAGTCCCACTCTCAACCTTCGTCTTTTTGTTGTCCCCAACGTCCCGGGTTCCTACCCCGATGTCTGTCACGTATTTACTTTTCCGTAAGCACCCTTCCACCTCCCCCCGGCCCACCTCCCCCCCTGTCCCAACTGACACCATCAAAGGTCTGTTGCGCACCCCAACAGCCTTACCTGGCTCCAAGGAGGGTGCCCGTACAGATGCAGTCCGCCTTGCCATTGGCTCTTTCCACTCCGCTATCCATGATGCCCTTGTGTGTTGACCGTGCTCCTTTTGCGGTTTTACCGCAGTTGCCTGTAAAAAACTAGCCAAAACGTGAGAATGCCCCCCTTTCCCTGAACCTCCTCATCTTGCCATTCCCCTTCTTCAAGACTCTCGTCTTCGTAATCCAATTCTATCGGCTCCTCCACCTGGAGCCCGTCATTTGACCACTCTTCCCCGCGGGCCCTACCGGACCACTCTTCCCCGCGGGCCCTACCGGACCACTCTTCCCCACAAGCCCTACCGGACCCGCTGTGGCCCCCTTGTGGTGGAGCCGACTGTACACGCGGTACTCCCCCGGGGCCCTTGTCCCTTCCATATCATTCCGTGACGCCACGGCGGTCCATCCTGACCTGCCTTTTGTTGGGGCCAGCGAGGTCGTTCTGGGCCTTCGTTTGCTGGCCGCGCCGGGTTCCCCCACCGGTGCCGGGTGCGCCGCGCGAGGCTCCACCCTCCCTTCACCTCGGTGCCAGTGGGCAACTCCCAGCCCTGCCGAGTCAGCTGCGCCGCGCCGCTCCTTGCCCTGCAATAAAAACGTTTGGACACAACAGCTTCAACAGCACGACCGCCCCGGCAACCACCGAGACCACTGCCCCAACAACCACCAACCGCCTGCTCTCCTGGACCAACATCAACGACGAGGACACCAGCGAGATCATGAACACCATCCACTCCGGTTCACCGCTAGACCCGTGCCCTCACCACATCTTCAACCAAGCCAGTACAGCCATCGCGCCCCATCTCCGGAAAATAATCAACATCTCCTTCGAGACAGCAACCTTCCCGGAAAGCTGGAAGCACGCCGAGATCACCGCCTTACTCAAGAAACCCAAGGCAGACCCCAAGGACCTCAAGAACTTCCGACCCATCTCTCTGCTCCCGTTCCCCGCGAAGGTCACCGAGAAAATCGTCAACAAACAACTGACCCGCTACCTCGAGGAGAACAACATCCTGGACCCTTCCCAGTCCGGCTTCCGCAGCAACCACAGCACCGGAAACCGCCCTCATCGCCGCCACCGATGACATCAGGACCCTGCTAGACAACGGAGAAACAGCAGCCCTCATCCTCCTGGACCTATCAGCCGCCTTCGACACGGTCTGCCACCACACACTACGAACACGCCTTCACGACGCCGGGATCCAAGAGAAGGCCCTGGACTGGACCACATCCTTCCTTTCCGGCAGAACACAAAGCGTCCGCCTCGCCCCCTTCCGATCCAAGGCCACCAAGATCATCTGCGGCGTACCCCAAGGCTCCTCCCTCAGCCCAACGCTGTTCAACATCTACATGGCACCCCTCGCCCACGTCGCCCGACAGCACAACCTCAACATCATCTCCTACGCCGACGACACCCAGCTGATCCTCTCCCTCACCAAAGACCCTCACACCGCCAAAGCCCACCTCCACGAAGGAATGAAGGCCGTCGCCGAATGGATGAGGACCAGCCGCCTGAAGCTGAACTCGGACATGACGGAGGTCCTCATCCTTGGTTCCAACCCTTCAGCCTGGGACGACTCCTGGTGGCCAACATCACTGGGAACAGCCCCGCCACCCACCGACCACGTACGCAACCTAGGGGTCATCCTCGACCCCACCCTCTCCATGACTAAGCAGGTCAACGCCGTTTCCTCATCCTGCTTCAACATCCTCCGAATGCTCCGCAGGATCTTCAAGTGGATCCCCACCGAAACAAGAAAAACAGTCACCCATGCCCTCGTCACCAGCAGGCTGGACTACGGAAACGCCCTCTACGCAGGAACGACGGCTAAGCTCCTGAGACGGCTGCAACGCATCCAGAACGCCTCTGCACATCTTATCCTCGACATCCCCCGACGCAGCCACATCACACCCCACCTGAGAGACCTGCACTGGCTCCCTGTCAACAAGAGGATAACCTTCAAGCTCCTCACCCACGCACACAAAGCACTCCACAAAACTCCGGACCAGCCTACCTCAACAGACGACTCAGCTTCTACACCCCCACCCGCCAGCTCCGTTCGACCAGCCTCGCCCTCGCCCTCGCCACAGTCCCCCGCATCCGGAAAACGACCGCCGGCGGCAGATCCTTCTCCCACCTCGCCGCCAAGACCTGGAACACCCTCCCCACCAACCTCCGACAGACCCAAGACCTACTGGCCTTCAGAAGACTCCTCAAGACCTGGCTCTTCGATCAGTAGCAGCACCACCCCCCTCTTCCCCCAGCGCCTTGAGACCCTCGCGGGTATGTAGTGCGCTTTATAAGTGACATAATTGATTGATTGATTGATTGATTGATGTGCTGGGTCCCTCACCTCTACTCCCTCTTCTTACCCCACTGTCCCTCACCCCCTTATAACTCGCACTACCTTGCTCCTCCTGCCCCGTCCCTTCTACCAATCCCCTGAGGGGAGAATCCCCCTCGTCCTCCTCCCCACCCCACTCCAACATGGCAGCAACCATTGCTGAGGCCCGGCCAAACCCCCCACCCTCTCTCCCGGCGGACTTCCCACCCTGGGGGCCCCCAGCCGAAAATCTCCTATGGAGCCCTGCAGCCTGCTCCCCAGCCTGCGTGCCTGCTGCCAACGACCCTCCCTGAGCTAAGTACGCATCTAACTGGCCCACCCTGTCCAGACCCCTCACCTCCTCATTCCACACCAAAAAGATGTCCAGTCCCTCCCAGGCTTGACCCCCCCGGGTGGCTCCAATTTCCCCCGCATGTCATCCTCCGACCCAGCCCCACCTTCCCCCGACCCCAGGCCCACCAGCTCCTCCCACTCCCCCAAGTCCCACTCCCCCCCGAAATAAACCCCCTGCCCCAGACATTCCGGCAGACTGGCAGGGGCGGACCGCCCCCCCAAATCCCCCACCTGAGAAGAAAACCCGGGTTTCCAACCCTCCCTTCCAATTGTGCCCCCTCTCCATCCCCTACCGACCCCTCCCCAAAAGAAAGAGCCCCTGCAGTCCTATGCTGCTGCCCAGCTCGATCACCCTCCAAACCAATGCCACGGGCCCCCAATGCCCCCAAACCCAAGCCCAAACCACCCCCGTAAGGAAGCTCAGGGCTTGAGCCTTTAAAAACCGGAGGAAACCCCTCAGCGCCCCTCCCAGGCCCAGGGCCCCTCAACGCCTGCACCGAGGAATCGCCGTCCCCTACAACACCCTCTGGCTCTTGGTCACACCCCCTGCTCCCATTCCCGCTATCTGCGGGAGCGGGTATATATTCAGGCCGAAAACCTCCAGGCCTGCGGTGCGCCCCAGGCGCTGAACCTCTACGGGCCTTCTTCGCCCTTTCCCCCTTTGCACCCCGCCCTCTGATATACCACGGGTGCAACGCCTGCATTCTTAGACAACCCGGAGGCCGACGAGGGCCTCCCGGGCTCCGCTGATGCAGACACTCTTTTTTTCACGGGCTTACCGCCCGCCTCAGCATTCCCGACCTGTTGCGCTGAGGCCCTGCCCCAAACTGCCACCGCCGCACAACCTTCCCCACCCTCGGGCCCTATGGACGCCCCCGGGGCCGCTCTCCTGCCACGCGAGCGGCCCCGTTCACTCACCGGGGATAATTTTCTCCGCTTCAGTGACGTGCAGGCAGCTTCCGCTGCCGCCACCCCCGCCGACGCTTGCCGCGCAGGCCGCGCCGACTCCACTGGATCAGAAATCATCACGTCCATCCTACCGGCTTCACTCAGAAGCCGCAGCGCCTCGAGGACACGAAAAAAATAAAACATAGAAAAAGACTTACTTACATCACTGCATCGTGCCCCTCTCTTCTGCAGGCACAGGCTCCCAGAGTGCATTGCGACCAATCCTGAAGCTGTTTTTATGCTGCTGAGCACTGAGGATTTGCACTCCCAGTTAGACAGGGAGCCTGTGCCTGCCCTCTCCAACCTGGAAATGCAGCTGGGGTTGGAGAGAGCTTCAGTGCCCATGACGGCTTGGCCGGCCTGAGACAGCCGGTCAAACCGTTATGCGCACTGATAATAGTGCCCACCACTCCCCCTCAGTGCCTGTCATCCCCTGGCCCCGCCCCCAAGACTCCACAGAGACAACCTTCTCAGTCTGGGTTTAGACCCAACCACTCCACAGAGACAACCCTTATTGGGGTCACGGATCATATTAAAATGGCATTGGATGCTAATAAAGCAGTGATACTGGTCTTATTGGATCTGACAGCAGCCTTCGACACGGTCTGTCATCAGAAATTGATTTTTCAACTGAGGGAGGCTGGTCTGCAGGGACAGGCACTTAATTGGCTTGTCAGCTTCCTAGACCAGTGCACTCAGACCATCAACCTGGGTCCATTCCGTTCCCAAACCTTGAAACTTACTAAGGGGGTGCTCCAGGGCTCTTGTTTGAGCCCAACTTTGTTTAATATCTATGTGGCCCCCCTTGCCAAGGTTATTAGGGAGTACGGTTTCACTCATTTTTCCTATGCGACGACACCCAACTGCTCCTGTCCTTTGATAAGGACTTTGAGTCTATTGATCAGCGTTTTGCTAAGGGCATGTTAGCTATATCAGAGTGGATGACGAACCACTGTTTGCAACTAAATGCGTCCAAGACAGAAATCTTGTTGTTTGGGTCAGCTCAGGCTTTCTGGTCCCCTAGGTGGTGGCCTGCAACATTGGGTCCAGCCCCCTCTCCAACTTCGGTGGCAAAAAACCTGGGGGTACGCTTAGATGTATTGTTATCCATGAAGGACCAAGTTATGACTACGGCAGGGACATGCTACCATACCCTAAGCCTTTTGTGCAGAGTGTTCCGATGGTTGCCTCTCTCTGTACGAAGAACCCTGATTCAGGCTTTGGTTATTGGCCGCTGAAATTATTGTAATGCTCTGCTGGCATCTGCAAATGAGTCCCTACTAAACAGACTGCAGATTGTACAAAATGTGGCTGCTCGCCTGGCCCTAAAAAAACCACCTCGCACCTCTTCAGGACCGTTGTTACAACAACTTCACTGGCTCCCATCCGCCAGAGAATTAATTTTAAGCTTTGCTGTCTCACCCAAAAAGCCCTATATGGTGCGAGCCCCAGCTACTTGGCAGACAAATTCAAAGTCTACTATCCGAATCGCCATCTTAGATCAGAAGGTAAAGGGCTGCTGGTGGTCCCCCGGTTCAAGAAGTTTAGAACAGAAGGCAAAATCATTGTCCATCTGGCCTCGAAATTCTGGAACACCTTACCGGAGGACCTGCGTAAATGCTCCAATCTTCTCCGCTTCAGGAACTCCTGAAAGCGGCATTATTCAGAGCGTAAACCTGTCTGCCCATGTTTGTCTGACTTTCCCGCTACGATAGCGCGGATATACCCCTACGGGGGTGATTCCTGCGCTCTACAAATCCCATACATACATACATACACAGTAGGAGAAAAATAAAGCGATAATAATCAAGGTTTATTATCTTTTTATCTTTCAAGTTTTGCAGCTGCTGCTAGCAGGGGGGGGGGTGACGCTCCTCTACCATAGCGGAGGAGCCGCCGCTGCCACATGTAGACTGGGTCAGTGCACCCTATCACAATGAATGTGATGTTCCCAGTGCAGACATAAATGTGCTGCACTGGGAATAGGACATTCATGAAGAGCAGACCAGTTGTTTGAAGCAGTTAATATGCCTTTCACTGTTCAGGCAGCAACCTTGCCTGTATTTTGAAGGAGGAAAGAGATCAACTTTCTGGTGGAAGCAGTGAGTGACTGCTCTCACCTGGAGGGGGGTGTACGGGGGGTTCCAGATGACACTCATACCCTATTCCAAGGGGAGCCTCAGGGCCTCTATATGGTGCACAAACCATGTGAATCCTGATGGCCTCTTTGCTCTTGCACCCACATCTATAACACAGAGCAATGACAAAGCACGCCCTTATATGCATCGTGCCATGCTCCCATGTGAAGAAAGGGAGACCCTCTTGTAATTGCACCCGCACATATTTAGCACAGCACCATCTGTTTCACAGAAAGAGAAGTGAAAGCATGTTTGGCCCCTTCTATAGTTCCAAAGATGTATTATTTCTTAGAAACAACTCAACCCCTCCCCTACTCCTACTTTGGGGTTTGGTTATGAGAAACAAAAACATTGTTGAAAAAGCCACCAATACATGGCAGCTCAACTGACATTGATATATTATTGACAGTGCTCCCACTATATCAGTGAGCACCTTTGACGAACAAGGCCTCTTAGAGTGGTAGGGTTTTCTAAATGTAATGGGCGCTCTCCCATGGGGTAGGAGAAGATGGTGCTTTGGCCACTCTGACAGTATGGTGGACCATCCATCCACCTCAAAGTATGTCCTTAGTCAACTCAGAAGCTGGTGTGATATTGTATGTTTAATCCGATAGCAATGTGGCAACCTGCATGGAAATATGCTTTTTACAGCACCGACTAAGATAGTTTATAAATGTGCATGCTATTGTGTACTGTTATGTGTGTATGTGCAATATGAAAACGGAAATGACAATGTGTGTTTTACAAACTTGAGATCTGTCAATGTGCGAACTGGCAGGGAAACCTCTTCTTGGCAAACAGGGTATCTGAGTGCTGTATATCCTGATATCAGTGTGTTCCCCATTGTAGTAAAATGGATGCCTGAAGTTCCACAATTGCCTTGGAGTACAAGCAGAGAGTCTGTCCTTATGTGACTGACATGAAAATGTATTTCAAGGAATTGAGACTGGGGATTTCTTTAGCCATGAGAACATGGTCTTGTCTCACTTGGTTACTCTTGCCTGGTACTTTAGTCACTCCCTGTCATACTTTTGCAGTAATACTTCAACACACAACAAACATTTTTTAGATAATATAGTTACTCTTAATAACAACTTAATATCCAGCTAGCAGTATAGCTCAGATGATTACCTAGTTCTGAGTACTGACCAGTTTCCAACATCTCATTACCTTTTCTATAGGTTCTACAATCAATTCTTTTCACAAAAGATCACAGCACCTTGTACTAAATGCTGTGTTTGGGCTTTGATCTTGTTGCAAGATCGATGTACATTAATTTCAAATTATTTGATGTTGGTTTTGATGGGAGAGAAAGTTTTAAGCTTATTTAGATTATATGAATTTCTCAAAGTAACACGCCCCGAAACAAGCCATTATTCCAGGAAAAGTACATTCATGTTAGTTTAATTGTCTTTACATTCAGTTTTTGAGTTCAGATCTCAGGTTTGCTTGTCCTCTAAAACTCTTTTTATGTTCTTGTCTCTATGCTAGACCAACAATGATATTGCCAAATGCACTTAAGATGTCTCCTTGTACTCCTCCAAAGCATGGAGCAATGACAGAGCACACCTTCCTTCTGGAGCCATGATTGGAAATCAGGTACATTCATTTTCTTCTGCTTTTTATACATCAAAGGGCAGCATGGCTGCTATGAAATCTAAGTGCATTTCAGCATCTTGCAAAAGTGTGAGTTTGATGTTATCTTTAGAAAGTATAAATTCTTATTAGCAACTTGTGTCCCATAAAAACATTTATCCAGCGTTTCTGGGCCCATTCGGTGATTCGAGGGGGTCGGTTTAAGTCCCCTCGATTTCTAGATCACTTTATCACTTACTTACTCTCTATGTTGATCCTCTAATGGATCTTTTATACGTAGCACTTAGAGGAAAGAGAGTTAGCATCATTTGGCTGATCAATGTTCAATTTATATTAACTGTGCAACTAATTTGGCAACACAATGAGGACCAGAAATCGGTAGCCAAGTAAAAGGGTGTTTATTATTAGTAATAAGATTCAAATAGATCACTTTCAAAACCATGTTATATAAGTTTAAAATTGCAACAGGGAGGCCAAGACTCCTAAAGAAGTTAGGGCGAACTAGAATTACACAAACTAGAAGTTCTGTTGCTTAAATACAAAACAATAACATAAGAATCTGATTCTCTGAAAACAATCTTATTTTGGGCCAGATGTAGGTAAAATCAGTTTAGCGAGTCCTTAATAGCGATTTTTAGTGAATCGCTATTATGGACTCGCAAACTGCTATGTAGGTAGGAATCTGCTAATATTTAGCGATTCCTACGCATTCCTTATTTGCGACTCGCAAATTGCGAGTCGCAAATAAGGAATGGCCTCCCAATCATTCCTATGGGCCAAGAGGCCCATAGGAATGAATGGGAATATCGTGCGCAATTTCAGGGATGCAAGGGTTCCTAAAGGACACCCTGTTGCACCCCTGAAATGTGCAGGTGTGCACATGTGTGCCACATGGCACTTCGAAACATGCATGAAATTGCATTTTTAAAGGAAATCGCAATTTACCACCAACCTGAAGTTGGTGGTAATTTGTGATTCCTTACAGCAAAATCGCAATTTGCGATGTCTCCCAGAATAGCATTTAGGGAATTGCAAATTGCGATTCTCTAAATGCTTGTGCAAAATAGGGAATCGCAAAGTTTGCGATTCCTTATTTTGCGAGTGGGTTTCTACTTACCTGCATTGCACACAGCTGAATAGCGATCGCAAACGCTGAAATTCTGCGAATTTCAGCGTTTGCGACCACAATTTTGCTTGCTACATCTGGCCCTTTGTCTTTTCTATACATTAGCAATCTAGCTTTCCCAAGCACAGACCAAAGCACAGAAAAACATCAGAGTTCAAGTATCAAATAGTTCTACAGAAAACTATAGGGATAAGGCACAAGAGTATTAGCAACAAAAGCAGTAGCATTGCAGAAGCTCGGTCAGGAGTCTTCAATAGGTCGAGAATAAGAGGCTGATTACAATGCAGCCCATAAAGACTCGGGCCGCTCGGTTTACTTTATGAGTGCCAAATTATGATCCAGACAGTCGGAAAGTAAATCGGCCGGTCATTCCGACTGGCTTCGACCGGCTTCAGGAGCCAATCGGGCAGTTGGAAGCTGGCCAGTAATCTCAAGGGCGGGCCTTTCCGACCTTGAGATTACGATGCATGGTTTCCAGCATGATTTTCATGCTGGCCTGTTCGACATGGAAACCATGTCAAAAGGTGTGTATGGGGGCCCACAGCAGGGCCCCCTTGGGTGGGCGGCCTCCGGTTGAGGGCCGAGTTGATCTCTGCACCCCGTGGCAGGCACCTTAAGGTTTACGAACGTAATGCTTGCTCCCATAGTGAAATGTAGGAATGCGACTGAACAGTGTTCGGTGCATCCTAATTAGGCGGGTGGGACCGCCAACTGAGTGTCCATCAGTCCCAGGACCGAGTCGTTGTCGGGCGGAAGGAATTCCGCCGGACATCAAAATCGTCCCCTAGGTGTCAGTCTAAACTACACTTAATGGAAACCATGGGGCGTGGGGAATGTCTTAAAGAGACCAGTCATAGGAAATGGGGATTTGAGGCATGGTTCAGGTAGGGGTCCAAGGAAGGTTCTGCATAGGACATACAGAAAAGAGGCACTGCACATAAAGTAAGAAGTCATCTGCAGTATTCAGGGCAAGTCTAAAAAGACAGCAGCTCCAAGAGAAAATGTCTGAGAGATTCCCCCCCCTATTCAACAAGCTGATTGATATGTTACAGTCCTTAAGTTTGTGGGGTACCACCCCTTTGGTTGCCTCATCAATAGAAGTCCATTGTCCATAGTAGCCACACATTGGAGACTGCAACAGTAGAGAAAAATCCTACACTGGACATGGGAATACTGTCTTAGTCACACACTCATACTACAGCACAATAGTCTTTTATTTAGCCACAGGTTTCTCATGTGCTTGTTGTTGGATCTCTTTCACAGACATGTATCTACTGCTGTTACAAGAAATGTATCTATTCAGACTAGCAATAAATGAGAACACTTGCAAAAAGAGCAAGGCAGCAAAATACGAGAGCACAGTGAATGATACAGAGAAGATCAGGCCTTTGAGAATAATGCTATCTCAAGACATTCATCAACAATGCACATTTAATATGCATGTGCACATTTAACATATATGAATATAATATTTGTTTAGTACTTTTAGTTCATATGGCATTAGTCACACAATAAGCAAGTATGCCTAGGACCTACAGTGAAAAAACTTACATGAAACTTTAATACAGACATTGAATAAGTGGTATCGTTTGACCTATACTAATATCCTACACACATAAGGATCATTTAAAGCTAAAAACAACATTCATAACATTTACACAAACAGCATAACACACAATTATGAATCACATGTACAGCTTCAGCAGTGAAAGAAAAGAGGATGGTTTTTGGCACAATTACACATTACTAGTTCTCATCTTTGCATGGTAGTATATGTTAAACTGTAAATCCATTTAGTTTAAATGAAGCATATGCGTTATATTATTGCACGTCAGTCACTGCATTTATCAACATCAATCAATCAATCAGGGGGTTTATAAAGCGCGCTACTCACCCGTGAGGGTCTCAAGGCGCTGGGGGGGGGAGCAGCTCCGGATCAGTCGAAGAGCCAGGTCTTGAGGTCCTTCCTGAACGTGTGCAGTGTCGGGGAGCGTCTGATGTTCACAGGGAGCTCATTCCAGGTCTTGGCTGCGATGTAGGAGAACGCTCTCCCGCCTGTTCTGTTTCTGCGGATGCGGTAGACCTCTGCCAGGGCGAGGTCGGTGGAGCGGAGGTTCCTCTTGGGTACGTGGAAGGATACTCTCTCGTTGAGGTATTTGGGTCTGATGTTGTTGAGGGATTTGTAGGCGTGGGTGAGGAGTTTGAAGGTGACCCTCTTCTCGACGGGGAGCCAGTGGAGGTCTCGTAGGTGTTGGGTCATGTGTTAGTGACGCGGTGTCCCGAGGACGAGTCTGGCTGCGGCGTTCTGGATGGTTTGGAGTTTGTGTAGAAGAGTTCTGTTGATCCCGGCATACAGAGCGTTGCCGTAGTCCAGTCTGCTGGTTATGAGTGCGTGGGTGACGGTTCTTCTGCAGTCGGGGGGATCAATTTGAAGGTCTTACGGAGGATGCGCAGGCAGTTGAAGATAGTGGAAGCGACGGCGTTGATCTGGCGGTTCATGGAGAGGGAGGAGTCGAGGATGATGCCGAGGTTTCGTGCGTGGTCTGTAGGAGTGGGTGGATTCCCGAGGGCGGAGGGCCACCAGGTGTTGTCCCAGGCGGAGGTGCAGGGTCCAAGGATGAGGACCTCGGTCTTATCTGAGTTGAGCTTCAAGCAGCTGTCCTTCATCCAGGCTGCCACGTTCTTCATTCCTTCCTGGAAGCAGAGTCTGGTGTCTTTGGGATTCTTCGTGAGTGAGAGGATGAGCTGGGTGTCGTCGGCGTAGGATACTATGCTGAGCCCATGCTGTCTGACGATGGCGGCGAGGGGGGCCATGTAGATGTTGAAGAGCGTGGGGCTGAGCGATGATCCTTGGGGTACTCCGCAGTTGATATCGGTGGGTTCGGAGAGGAAGGGAGGGAGTCTGATCCTCTGGGTTCTGCCGGAGAGAAAGGAGTGGATCCAGTCAAGGGCGGCTCCTTGTATCCCCGCGTCGTGAAGTCTGGCTGCGAGCGTGCGATGTGAGATGGTGTCGAAGGCTGCGGAGAGGTCTAGGAGGATGAGGGCCGCAGTGTGTCCCTGGTCGAGTAGCATGCGGATGTCATCAGTGGCGGCAAGGAGGGCGGTCTCGGTGCTATGGTTGCTGCGGAATCCAGACTGGGAGGCGTCTAGGATGGAGTTCTCTTCGATGAAGGCGGTCAGCTGGGTGTTTACGAGTCTCTCGGTGACTTTGGCCTCGAAGGGGAGGAGCGAGATGGGCCAGTAGTTTTTCAGGTCCGTTGGGTCGGCCGTTGGTTTCTTGAGGAGTGGTTTAACCTCCGCACGCTTCCAGTCGTCTGGGAAGACGCCGGATCTGAAGGAGGCGTTGATGGTCCGTCCTAGTTCAGGTGCGATGGCGGCGGCGGCCTTGCGGAATATGTGTGGTGGGCAGGGGTCCGTTGGGGCTCCTGAGTGGGTTTTCTTCATGGTCGCAGTGATGTGTTCGGCGGTGGCAGGATCCCAGGTCATGATGCTTGGCTTATCGGCGGCGGTGGGGAGGGGGGTGGTGGTGTCTGTTCGCTGAAGTTGTCGTAGAGGACCTTGATCTTCAGATGGAAGTAGGAGCTGAGCTTGTCGCAGAGTTCCTGGGAGGGTGTGACGTCCGTGGCTTCGCTGGGGGGTTTTGTAAACTGCTGTATGATGTTGAATAGTTCCTTGGCGTTGGTCGCATTGGTCTGGACTTTGTCTCTTATGAAGGTCCGTTTGATTTCTCTTATGCGCTGGTGGTATTCCTTCAGGGCGCTCCTGTGGTTGTTCTGTGCTTCCGTGGTTTTCTGGTTTCGCCAGGTTTTCTCCAGGCGTCTGCAGGAGCGTCTGGCTTCTTGTAGTTCTGTGGTGAACCAGGCGGCCTTCGGAGGGCGTTGTTTGGTGGGGTTGCGGAGGGGTGCGAGCTTGTCAGTGCAGCAGGAGATCCAGCGGTGAAATTCTATGGCTGCGGAGTTGGTGTTGGTCGTGGCGCTGGGGGGGTTTTGGAGGAGGGTGGTGTTGAGGTGTTCCTCTGTGACCTTGCTCCAGTTCCGTCGTGGAGGGCGCAGGGCGGGCTTGGTTGCAGTGGTGGTGTTGAAGGTGAAATGGACGCAGTGGTGGTCGTCCAGATGGGGTGGGTGGTGTGGCTGAAGCGGATGTTTGTCCCTCCCGCGAAGATGGGGTCGAGGGTGTGTCCAGCTCTGTGGGTGGGCGTGTTGACTAGCTGCTTCAGTCCGAGGTTGGCGAGGTTGTCGAGGAGAGTGGTGGTGTCGGGGTTGTTGCAGTTGTCGAGGTGGAAGTTCAGGTCCCCGAGTAGGATGTAGTCCGTGGAGGTGATGGCGTGGGGTGCGGCGAGCTCGGCGATGGTAGTAGCGGGCTGGGTGCGAGGTCCTGGCGGTCTGTAGATGAGGGTGCCGCGTAGTGTGGTCCTGGGGCTGGTCTGGATCTGGAAGTGGAGGTGCTCGGAGTGGTGGTCACTCGTGCTGGATGTGGAGAGTCGGAGGGGGGTCTTGTATACAATGGCGATTCCTCCTCCTGGGCGGTCGGGGCGGTCCTTTCTCTGGATCTTGTAGCCGTCGGGGATGGCCGAGGCGATGTCGGGGGCCGGAGGAGGCGTTGGTCCAGGTTTCCGTGAAGAAGGCGACGTCGGGCGAGAGGGTGTTGATCAGGTCCCAGATTTCTATAGCGTGCCGGTGCAGGGAGCGTACGTTGAGGAGGATGCATGTCAGGGTTTCGGTGGTGCGTGCGTGCATCAGGCAGGCCTTCGACGGTAGTGGGAGCTATGTCAATGGTGAAGGATCTGCGGCAGGGTCTGCACGAGAACTGTCCATGAGTGGTGTTTGGCGAGGATCTTGCGCAGTTGGCGTGTCTTCCGGGATTGAGAGCGTGGAGGGTGGTTGAGTCGTAGCGATGGGGCCTCGGAGAGCCAGGGTTCCTGGCGCTGGTCACGTTCGGGTCACGGACGGGCGCAGACGGGCTTGCCTAGGCACCATTAAGTAGGGGAGGGGGGCGGGACCAGGTAGGGAGGCGGGAGCGCGGACTGTGTCGGGGTGGGAGGGGCCGCAGGGGCAGCAGTGGCGGTGAAGCGGACTTGGCAAGCCAGTGAAAGTTAAAAAAATAGAACTCAGGGAGTCCGGCGGATTTACAAGCAATACAATCCCAAGTAACACAATGTGAAACACAGATGAAAACACAAAAGAGACACAATGAAACCAATCACCAGGAGTCTGGGCAGGCTGCTGGCATGAACCCTGACTGCGGGGGACTCGAGGCTGCGGCGGTGAGACGAAGCTGCTGGGGAGAGTGCTGGCCTGGACCCAAGGTCTAGGTTACACACGCGCTCCCCGCAGCGGTCGCCATTAAGTAGGGGAGGGGGCGGGACCAGGTAGGGAGGCGGGAGCGGGGACTGTGTTGGGGTGGGAGGGGCCGCAGGGGCAGCAGCGGCGGTGAAGCGGGCTTGGCAAGCGAGTAAAAGTTAAAAAAATTGAACTCAGGGAGTCCGGCGGATTTACAAGCAATACAATCCCAAGTAACACAATGTGAAACACAGATGAAAAAACAAAAGAGACACAATGAAACCAATCACCAGGAGGCTGTGCGGGCTGCTGGCGCGAACCCTGACTGCAGGGGACTCGAGGCTGCGGCGGTGAGGCGAAGCTGCTGGGGAGAGTGCTGGGCTGGACCCAAGGTCTAGGTTACACCCCAGCTCCCCGCAGCGGTCACCATTAAGTAGGGGAGTGGGCGGGACCAGGTAGGGAGGCGGGAACACGGACTGTGTCGGGGTGGGAGGGGCCGCAGGGGCAGCAGTGGCGGTGAAGCGGACTTGGCAAGCCAGTGAAAGTTAAAAAAATAGAACTCAGGGAGTCCGGCGGATTTACAAGCAATACAATCCCAAGTAACACAATGTGAAACACAGATGAAAACACAAAAGAGACACAATGAAACCAATCACCAGGAGGCTGGGCGGGCTGCTGGCGTGAACCCTGACTGCGGGGGACTCCAGGCTGCGGCGGTGAGGCGAAGCTGCTGGGGAGAGTGCTGGCCTGGACCCAAGGTCTAGGTTACACACGCGCTCCCCGCAGCGGTCGCCATTAAGTAGGGGGGAGGGACCAGGTAGGGCGGCGGGAGCGGGGACTGTGTCAGGGTGGGAGGGGCCGCAGGGGCAGCAGCGGCAGTGAAGCGGGCTTGGCAAGCGAGTGAAATTTAAAAAAATTGAACTCAGGGAGTCCGGCGGATTTACAAGCAATACAATCCCAAGAAACACAATGTGAAACACAGATGAAAACACAAAAGAGACACAATGAAACCAATCACCAGGAGGCTGGGCGGGCTGCTGGCGCAAACCCTGACTGCGGGGGACTTGAGGCTGCGGCGGTGAGGCGAAGCTGCTGGGGAGAGTGCTGGCCTGGACATCAATAATTATTTTATTAAATGCATCTCTTATTTAGTAAAGATGATTTCCTAAGTTAAACATTCAAAATAATTTTTGGGGGACATTAGTAAACATTCTAGATGAAGTCTATTAATTCTACAGTACAGATTCAATGGCAATAGTAGTGTCAAACGCAGCGGGTGCATGAATCATTATGACACGCAGGACTCATGTGCAAAGTGCACGTTCATTTTGTGTGTCAGAGATCATTTGCATTTATTTTTTAGTGACATGTAAAGAGTGGGCAGTTTTACGCTGCACCGCCACAAGTAGGAGTAGGGCATGCTTGGAAAAGGATTTTTCATGAATGTGTTTATGTCATAACCTGAGCTTTGTTTCATTTTTTTTTCTACAATGTCTTGACATTCTCGCCAAAATGACTCATGCCAAAAAGCTATTATAACAATCCACATGCTTTAGACAGTAATACTAATCATAAAAATTACTGTTCATCTGAAGGAATCAGAATACTATACCAGAATGAGATAGTGTCTTCATGAGTGTAAGGATAATAGACACGAAATAGCCTGGAAGACATATGCTTCCAGCTGGATTGGAGAAAAGGGTTTGTTAAAATAGCAGTTTTTATGTTTGAAAGCAGGGCAAAGCTGGAAGTTATATCTGATATGAAGTCAAGGACCTTGCATTTACTGTGTAGGAGCGCTTGCTGATCTCTGAATCTCTGATATAAAAAAGCTTAGTGAGAGAAAAAGGGCATCTGATAGCTGATTCCCAAGACAAGGGTGTAAGAAATAGGGATTAACCTTTCCTCAGACAGTTTCCTTCTTGTATACTTCCCAGTGCTCTATTTGAGTAATCAGGTTAAATCAATGGGTAATATTTAATCTGGCAATCCCATTGTCAAAAACGTCTGCCTCAACATCCTGGCCACCAATATTTGAATGATTGAAAAATCATTGAGTGAGACATGAAGATTGTTCAGTGTGATGAGGTTCCTTATGATGAGATTCCAACTTGAGAGGAATGACTCTCCTGCATCCTCATCATCGCTCACATTCCAGAAGATGATTATTTTTACTGACCAATGTAAAATATACCACAAAATGAGACTTTAAAGGGAAAGGAAGGCACATACTGTTTTTTTCTGTAATGGTTCTGGTAAACCCAGTCTTCTTGGAAATAATTCAAGGGCAGCTAGTCACAATTGCACTGGTCCGCAGGGACTTCACAAGACTGGAACAGTTGACTGGCAAAGCTCTGTCTGGTCAACTGCTCCCTGAGGTTGGAGTACTTCTCACTTTCCAGGCACTCAGGTTTCTTGGAGGCAAGTTTCACAGCAGACAAAGTAGACTGCTCATACTTGACCAAGACCTGTTGGTTAGTTGATGGGACTATCTCCTGTCTCTAACAGCCGTTTTGGAAGTCCTTGGAGCAGGGACTGAGGTAAGAGTTTGGACAATCTCTTCCCTTTTCCATCCTACTTGAAAGGCAAGACTTTCTGTTCCTATTCTCCTCTTTAGGTCTTTTTCTGCTGAAGGGTCCGCAGTGCAGAGGTTCATAAATGCTAAACCAGGCTTGCCATTGCTGATGCTTCCAAGCAAATCCCTAACATTCCCGTAACTGTCCCTGATGGCTTGTTGCCCATGACTTGATATATGTCCATTTCTAGAACAGTGCCTAGTGGTAGAAGAAATCACACTGTTGGGCTCATAGGAGAGCCTAGCAGTCAGCCCACTGCCATGGCAGCACCTGCAGCACATTCCTGCTCGGTGTGGCATGTATGCCACACTGTGCAAGAACAGAGGTAAAATTCTAGGGGGGTAAAACATGTGCCCCTGCATGCACCCCCAGGCCAAGGAGCGGCCTGGGGGCCCTGTTAGTTCCCCCTTAGTTGCCTCTCTGCCACCCTTTTCATGGTGGGCTCACTGCCATGAAAAGGGCGGTGAGAGGGCAACTCAGAATATGCTTGGTGGTGCCGCAGCAGCACTCCCAGCATATTCCTGCTCCTGACCATTGCGCGACTGCCGCGATCTGACTGCCCCAATTGTAATACTGCGGGCGGGCCTATGGACCACCATACTCATAATGAGGCCCTTAGTCGTGTGACCCAGGATACAAGTGACAGGCTGTAGGAAACAAATGGTTAAGGCTAGGAAATGCCAGCTTTCTAAAAATTGCATTTTCAGAATTGTGGCTTAAAAACTGACTTCACAATTAAAGAGGGTTTTAAATTGCAATTCCTCTGACACCAAACATGTTATTCCTAACTTCTCTCAACCAAAAGTTATCACTTATTAAATGTAATAAGGTAACACAATGTTATCCTGCTGGAGAGGTAGGCCTCACACTAGTGGAAAATGAATTTAGGAATTTTTCACTATCAGTACATGTAAAACTTAAAAGTACATTTTCAACTTCTCAAATACACCACCCTGACCTATGGGTTGTTTAGGGCCTAGCCTTGGGGTGATTTATGTGTATTAAAATGGGAGGTTTAAGCCTGGCAAAAGACTTTGGGGCCTATTACGATGGCGACCGGACTTTGTCCGCCCGCCACCGTAACGGTAAACGGGACCCCCCGCCAGAGGTGCGGCGGTCCCGCCAGGCCCATTAGGATGCGACCGCCACCCTGGCGGTCGCATCCCGCATCTATTATATTGCGGCGGGTGGTGCTGTCAGCAGCACCCGCCGCAATGTAAAAGCTGCATGTAGTGCATTGGCATGCACAACGTGACAGGCACCGCGCGGTGCCTGCCACCTTGTGTGTGGCAATGAAGGGGGTACCATAGGTACCCCACAAGTGCAGCCACCCACTCTCCCACCCCGCCGGGGGCCCGCAACGGGTCCCCAAAGCCATTCACTGCATGCCTTTCCATGGCGGAGTCTCCGCCATGGAAAGGCATGTCACCGCAGGCAACGTAATATGGATGGTGGTGCCTGCAAGGCACCGCCACCATATTGTGTGCCTTTTCCGCACGGCCGGCAATCCGACCGGCGGAAAAGCGGCGGACGGTCTTTCCGTCCGCCGCGGTGCCCCTCGCCATACTAATATGGCGGGGGGTGACACAGGGACATTTGGCGGGTGGATCGCCACCGCCGGCCCGGCGGTGGCAATCTGCCCGTGATCCTAATGGGCCCCTTTGTTTGCCATTTCGACAACACAGTTCAAAAGTACACACCCAAACTGCATTGGCAGTCTTGAGACAGGTTTTAAAGGGTTAGTAAAGTGGGTGGCATAATACCTGCTGCAGGCCCACTAGTAGCATTTAACTTACAGGCCTTAAGTACATGTAATAACACTTTACTAGGGATTACAAATAAATCAAGTAAATTAAATATGCCAATTGAGTGTAAGTCAATTTTACCATGTTCTGAGCAGAGAGCTCAAGCACTTTAGCACTGGTTAGCAATGGTAAGGTGGGCAGAGTCCTAAAGCCAATAAAAATGGGTTCAGAAAACAGGAGAAGTGGAGGCAAAAAGTTTGGGGGTGACGCTGCAGAGAGTGCCAGGACCAACACTGCTCTATCGGTTTTGAAGAAAAAAAATCTAATGCTGAATGGAATTAAAATTCAGATTATTATTTTGGCCCCCAGTTCAAGTCCAAAGCACCATCCAGTGTCCATTGGAAGTTGACTGAATGCTCCCACCAATTAATAAAGTCTGAAACAACAAAAAAAAGTGTAAAGGATCCTATAGGCTAAGACCACCAGGTGGCCAGTGGCGTAATACAGGCCCCTGCAGCCCCTGCAGTGTGGGGGTGGCCCAAGCCCCAGGGGGCCCCCTCAGCACAGTACCCTGGACAAAGAGCTCCTGAATAAGTCTGAATGGGGGCCCCTCCACTTACCTTGTAGGGGGCCCCCTCAAGTTTCGTTAGACCAGTGCAAGTGGCTGTAGGTTGTGTAGAGCAAAGCTTACCCAAGCTTATGAAATCAAACATGAGACAGTAGTAGGAGTCGTCATTGACTACCAATTGGGTCACAACAGATTTCGAGAGACATTGTCTGGTATAAAAAGCCAGAAGAAAGTTTAGGGGTGTGTTAGACCTGGCTTTTACAGCGGGTTTATCCCCAGATTATTTGCTTTGTGGGCTTCTGTTTCTGACCTGTTTTTGTTGGTTTTATGACTCTGGGTACTTTACCACTGCTGATCAGTGCTAAAGTGCCTATGCTCTCCCTGTAAATTGTATGTTTGGATTGGTGTTTCTATAATTGGCTGATTTGATTTACTAGTCAGTCCCTAGTACAGTGTACTGTGTGTGCCAAGGGCCTGTAAATCAAATGCTGCTAGTGGGCCTGCAGCACCGATTGTGCCACCCGCATAAGCAGCCTGTAAATGTAACTCAGGCCTGCCCTTGTAGAGCCTGTGTGCAGTCTAGTACTGCTATGCCAACTTGGCAAGTGCACCAACTTGCCAGGCCTTAACCTTCCCTTTTCTTACATGTTAGTCACCCCTAAGGTAGGCCCAAGGTCCCCCTGTGGGCAGGGTGCAGTGTATGTGAAAGGTAGGACATGCCCTGATGTGTGTGGCATGTCCTGATAGTGAAATACTGCCAATTTCGTTTTTCACTACAGTAAGGTTATCTGTTCCTATAGGATAGAATGGGGAGTCTGATTATAACATCTTATAAGCACAACTGTCCCTGGGAACCAGATAGGAAAATAAAGTTTAGTATGCCTGAACTCAGAATGTTAAAATGCATCTTTTAGTGAGGGTGATTTTTACATTCTGTGTTTTAGAAAGTAGGTATTTTCTTGCTTAGCCATCCAGTGTGCCTTTGCTAGGATGTATATTGACTGTCTGGCTTTGCAGTGAAAGGGGCTAGGGCTGTGCAGTGACTCCAGAGAGTCTGGATGAGTCAGCGCTATGCTGAATAGGCCTGGTCTGCATTTGGAGTGGTGGGCGGAGTAGCACCTGCACCTGAATAGGGCTGTGCCTGCCTTCCACAATGATGGCTCCGCCCCCCTGTGGTGTGTCTGGAGCCAGGGCTCACACTGACAATGGAGGTTGTTGTGCACTTGCAAAGTGCCCCCCAGAACTGGTTTGAACTGGGCTCGGAGCCCTGGGCCTGGAGAGGACAAAGAGATTTACTGTATAAAAAGAGGGGCCCAGACCCCAGACTTTTAGATCACTTCTGGGAAATCAAGAGGAACCTTTGCCAAGGAGAAGAGCTGGAGAAACTGAGGAGGAATACTGCTCCTATGCTGTTTGCTGTCTGGGGTTGGCCTGCAATGGCTGCTTTCTGCCAAGGAAAGGGAAAAAGGACTTTGCTGTTTGCTGTGTTCCCTGCTTGAGGAAGATCTCCAAGGGCTTGAAGAAGAGCTTGCCTCCTGTTCAGAAGTCTCAGGGACACAAAGACTTTACCCCAAGCTCCCCTGAACTTCCTTGCTGGGAGTTCTGACCTGCCAAGAGGTGCCTGTAGCTGTTCTGGGCCTCTGGAGGTTGTTCTGGCTGTTGGGAGCTGGAAACGCAATGCAACAACAAGAAGCGTGATGCATCCACACCTGTTTCCGACGCATCGCCGAAGAAATCGTCGCAGCGCCTGCCCGTGGCTCGAGATATTGTCGCATGCTGCATCAAGTGCACTAATCTCCGAAGTCCAAGATCATCACACCGATTCTGACGCAAGCCCTGCTGTGCGGCTGCAAGAACCCACGCATTGTCCCGGATGGTCGCATCGCGGCACCAGGTCTGTCGCATCGTTGGGGGATGCAGTAAGAAACAGACGCATCACCTCCCCACACAGTAAGAAACCAACGCATCACGTCCTCTCCGTTAAGGAACTGACGCATCACCTCCCCTGCGCAGCAGTAAGGAACCGACGCATCACCTCCCCCGGAGCAAGGAACCGATCCATCACCTTCCCTGAGTGTAAGGAACCAACGCATCACCTTCCCTGCGGCCCTTTTTGTTTGTGTGCGTGACGCATCCAAGGAACTTTGGGCCCGATTCTGATGCGGGTTGGAAAAGCTTCCCGACCGAGGGCCTGATTCTGATGCGGTTAGGAACAAATGTTCCCATTGAAGTCAATGGGAGTTCAACCAAATCGTATCTGGAAGCATCCGGATGCATCCTACTCCGCCGGTCGGACTTTCCCGATCCGAGTGGGTCGAACACCATTTCCCAACCGATTCGGTCGGGAAGCTTTTCTAACCCGCATCAGAATCGGCCCCTAAGTGTTTAAAGTGTTGCATCTGCAATTTGCTTTGAACTGAACTGTTTCTACCATTTGAAAGTCATAGTTTTATTACTGTATTGTGGATTTTTGTCGTTTGGTCTTGTTTGGTTTAGATAAAGATTACTTATTTTTCTAAACTGGTGTGGTGTCTATTTAGGTGCACAGACAGAATATTGAGTTGTGATTATCGAACTACCATAATATCGAGTTGCAAATATCGTGATACAGGAATATCGACTGCAAGTATATCGTGGTCCAGAATATCGACAGTAAGGTAAGAAATATCATTTTTTAAATATTGAAGTCAGTAATATCGTTTGTAAAAATATTGTTGTTTATAATATCGATTTTTATATTAGTGTGATGTATTTTAGTATGTATTTGAAAAGTATGTAATCTAATTTTTTTGTATAAGTATTGCTTTTTTTTTTAATGTATGTGTAAAATTTTTAGAAGTGAATCATTTTATGTTAATTAAATTTTGCATTTTTAGTTCTGTAGCGGGTTGTGGGTTTATAGGGGAATAGGGTGGGAAGTAATTTAATTATAATAAGGTAATTAATAATTTTTATTAATTAGTATGTATAAATAATCGTTTAATAATTAATTATTAATTGGTTATTAATTTTTATTAATTAATTAATTGATAATTATTTTAATTGTGTTATTTTTTTAGAAGTGGGCTGTGGGTTTATAGGGGAATAGGGTGGGAAGTAATTTAATTATAATAAGGTAATTAATAATTTTTATTTATTAGTATTTATAATTATTTTTATTTTTATTAATTGGTTATTAATTTTAATTAATTAATTAATTAATTGATAATTATGCAAATTGTGTTAATTTTTTTAGGAGTGGGTTGTGGGTTTATAGGGGAATAGGGTGGGAAGTAATTTCATTTTAATAAAGCAATTTTTTTTATTTATTAGTATTTATTTCATTTTTATTTTATAGTGTTGTTTGTGGTAGTTCATTTATTATTAATTGTTTGATAATTATTATTAATGAATTTGTAATTATGTGAATTGTGTCAATTATGTAGGAGTTGTATGTGGGTTTATAGGGGAATAGGGTGTGAAGTAATTTATTTAAAATTAATTAATCATTAATTGTTGATTAATGGTAATTAATTAATTAAAAATTAAATATGGAAATTGTGTAATTAATTAGAGATGTGAGTTGTGGGGTTTATAGTAGTAAAGGGTGGGAATTAAATTAATTTCAATTAATTAATAAGTTGTTGTTAATTGATAATAATTTAGGGGCCGATTACGATGGCGGTCGGTGTCAGTACAGCGGTGCCAGCGGTGCGGAAAAATGCCTTTTACCGCCCGCCAGCAGCGGTCCTCACGGCCGCCATATTATGAAGGTTAAATATGCCCCATTTCCCGACCTCCGTGGTGCAACGCCGACCGCCATGAAATTGCGCCCGCCACCGCGCCGGTGGTAGCCAATGGAGACTCACCGCCGTGCGGAATGACGTCCCATCCGCTCAACAAATTAGGATGTGCCAAACAACCAGTCGAACCGCAGGGGAGAAACCGCCCTTCCAGACACGGCGGAATCTCGACAGCGGAGCGTGAAACGAGACTTCCGGAGCCCTCCACCCGGAGCCGAACGCCATGGATCCAGCACTACACGTCCTCCCGGTGCTGTACGTGATACATCACCAGGTAAACATCGCCCGCCGCGGACGCCGCCGCAGGTACGTAAAAAAAACACAAAACAGAACACAAATTCCACGGGCTGAAACAGGGCACCTGGCCACACCAGACACACTGGTGTGGACAGGAACACATCCATCAGTGTACCCACACATGTCTCATCTGGCACCAATTCACACCCTGCATCAAACCCACCAAATTACCGCGAACATAATGTAATGTGTTGCTGATGACACCGCAGCGGTGAGTATGCGGGAAATCCATTGCACAAAGCAGAATGCATGTACAGCAACGGTCAGGCCAGAAAGACCACAGGCCACCACCACCACCCACCACCCACAGCTCCGCCGCACACAGCAAGAAACATGCCAATCCCCCCCCTGTGCACCCCCATGTCCAACAGCAAGCGAGCTAAATCCACACCCAGCAGCACACAACAAACACCTAGGGAGACAGACACAGCAGCATTGGGTGTAGATTAACACACAGCACAGAGGCACAGGCCCAGGGCAACACACACACACACCACAACACCACATACATGGCAAGAAAGCTGAATACAAGCACAAAATTAACATCCACACACACAAGGAGCATACAGACTACTGGACACACACCCTGCCAACTCACACAGACATACCCCACACCGACACACAGCCACATACACAGACTACATGCCACCAGCAATGGAGCACAACATAGAGGAAAGCAAAAATGATGTACACACAAATGGGAGGGCAAGGAGACAACCAACAACCAGGTGAACAGACACATGCAGGACAAGGAACCTAGAACAACATCCACACCCCATCCAAGCACATGGCTGGCACAGTGAGTGAAGTCAAACAACAGTCACCTCAGTGCAACAACTCAGGGAGACAGCAAGGTAACCCATGTATAGGGACAGGGATGAAAGGAAGGACCTCAAGTCAAACAGTGAACAGCAAGTACACATGAGTATGCCAGCACCACAACACACAGGGCACATTGGCACACTCAATGACTGTCAAACACAAGTAGGAGTCCCCAAACATACCCCCTCATATCTGCAGCACACAACCCCAATGCCAGACACACAGAAGGGCCTACATAATGTCCAGACAAGATACAGACAAACAATCAAACCCCCTGGGGGCATCCACAAACATCACACACACACAGGGATTTCAGTACCAACATCTGCACCAAAACAAAAATGGCAAACACAATTCAAAACAGAAACACATACAGAACCACAAAAATAACACACATCACCTGTGCAGCCAAACTAGGGGAAGGCAATGGGAGCACACACACAACAGGAGTGCACCACCTCATCAGTCAGGAAAAATGCATAGGCTACATACCACAACACAGACAAGAAGTGCACCATCACAGAACAACACAGACACATCAAACACACAACAGATGCACAACACCACAAAGCACATAGAAAACACAGCAGTACATCAGGGGATGTACACTAGGACAGCACAAGGCAACATACACCCACAGCACTGAATGCACAACAAGCAGTGTGTGCACACAAACACACAACAGTCCCACACAGCCATGAGTCACACGCCATTAACACACACATCAACACACACGACAAAGCCACAACCAACACACCGTACAACCCTTGACCACCCAAATGCACACCTTGTAAGTAACCGTTGTGACTAGGATGACTGCCCATCACAACATGACTACACATCTACACTGCTAGGCATACATGAAAGCAAGAACGCACATACATGTTGAGCCTGGTCAGCCTGCCTGCAATCCCGTGTATATGACCCCTCTATGTGTTTGCAGTGCCCACATACCAGGATGCAGTAAAACATAGCCAACAGCAACAAGGAAGGAACATGAGTCTGGTATGTCACCGAAAACAACATCACTGACCCCACAAGTATCCGAGTCATGAAGAACTGAAGTCCCCGTCACCCCTGTAAAAAAATGATAAGTTAAACAAGCCAGTGGCACAGTTGAAGTGGCACACAGAGCATGTGGCCCAGTAAACGTTAGACATACAGGAAAAGCCTTATTCAGTAAGGACAATGACACAACTGACAACATGAGCAACTGTTTTTATTCACAAATAGCACTGATAGGCAACAATATCAGACAAGACCAAGGCACAAGATGCAGAGCCTGAACATGAGAAGCTGCACAGGCAGGGGGCAAACTGCAAGGCCAGTGGCCAGTCCAAGGTGCTGACAGAGTCAATGAGAAGCTGCACAGGCAGGGGGCAAACTGCAAGGCCAGTGGCCAGTCCAAGGTGCTGACAGAGTCAATGAGAAGCTGCACAGGCAGGGGGCAAACTGCAAGGCCAGTGGCCAGTCCAAGGTGCTGACAGAGTCAATGAGAAGCTGCACAGGCAGGGGGCAAACTGCAAGGCCAGTGGCCAGTCCAAGGTGCTGACAGAGTCAATGAGAAGCTGCACAGGGAATGTGTGTCACCAAACTCCGCCATGGTCAGCAACACAGTCTGGTGTGTCACGATGGGCAGCACAGGTACCGGTGTGGGAGAGATAGGTCTGTGACGTTGATCAACATTCATACTTGGCTGTCAGTCTGACTGGGAGCTGACTGTGTGTCGGGCACTGTTGGACCACTTGACTGGGGAGTGAGACGCCCAGCTGAGGAAGAGCTATCAGTGGACTTGGACGCTGGAGGGCTGCTTGGACCAGGTGGTGTAGTGGCACGTGGAGGTGGACTCAGGCCGACGTGGGACACAGTGTGGGAGGGAGATAGTGGAGGGGTGCCTTTCCACTTCTTGGGGATTCTAAATGGCTTGCCTGTCTTGGTATCAATGGGAAGTGGTGTGGACACAAACGGCACACTCATCACCACGGCTGCCGCAGGTGCACACGCTGGACCACCCTCTGGGGATGTGCTGGATCCAGAAGGACGCTTAGCCTGGCATTGCCTCTGCCCCTCCATCCCCTCTTTACCCTGTGTGCCCCCTACAGTGCCCTCCTGTCCCTGCTTCACTGGACTTGGAATGGGAGTAGAGGTAGTTGGTGAAACAGCCTTGGATACCTTACTATGTGTAGCCTTGCCAGGCCCCACCTTCACAGTGGGCATGGAGAGTGTCTGCATGCCTTTGCGAGACGTTTTTGGGACCACAGAGTCTGTGGCCGGGGATTGCTCTGAGGCTTGTGACCCTGAGTACTTCCTCCTTGAATCATGTGCCTTTGCAACGCCTGACGGGCTCTTCCCTTTGCGCTCTGGGGTTGTTTTTTTCTTCGTAGGGGAAGGTGTCTGTGACCTTGACCGCTTGGGCTGCTGCTGCTGTGTGCTACGTGTGCAGTATCGTGACGTTGAGGTGTGTGAAGCGTGGTCACCGTCGTCAGACGTCGCCACTGGCATGGGGGTGGACAAAGGGACTGGAATTGGACTACGAGATTGAGCCAGTTGAAGTGCAGCCGCCATTGTGGAGGACATTGTCTGGACAGTGCGGTGCAGCCCACCCACGTCTGAATGTATGCCCTCCATGAAAGCTAACACCTGTGCCAATTTGCGGTCGTGGTCTGACAATGCATTGAGGAGCCCTGTCTGCCCCACACACAGCTGGCGCATAAGGTCCACACACTCTGCACTGATGGCAGCAGGGGGCACAGGGGCAGGGGCAGCGGTGCCTGGAATGAAGGACACTCTTCCCCTCTTTGTGGTGCGAACACGGGCAGCCACAGAGGAAGTGGCTGGGAGGGTGGGCACTGCACGCTGTGTGCTGGAAGATGTAGCAGACTCTCCGTTCCCTGTGTCCTCCAAGATGTCTGCACCACCGCCGTCATCAGATGATGTTGAACTTTGCGTCTCGGGCTGTGATTCCTCCAGCATACTCCTATCCCCCTCCGAGGCGCTGGTCACATCTGTGTCACTGGGATCCTGTGCAGCTGTTGTGCTTGTTTCACCACCACTGGTGTCCGTCCCCTGTCCCTCCGTGCCCACGGGAGATGCTGCATAACAGAGAGACATGTAGGGTCAGCAAAGTGACAGCAACAGGACAAACATATTCAAGCAAAGCAACACTGAGGATGACAAAGTCTACATGTTGCAGGCCACCCCGTGCATTCTCACCATGCAGACACACTTCACTACCTCAAACAGTGCGTACAAACATCTAAACACGGCATAGCTGACCCATGTGATGGGCAGACAGCACAACATCATGCATGTTGGGGCGTACAAACACTAACACCAATGGACCAGGCCTGCAGCACACCACCCACAATGCCATTGAAATTCCCAGGATTGGAAAAACATCAGTAAGTACATGTATGTAAAATCCGTGACTGCCACACCCAGCACAGGGGCCACTTACAACCCACTGCATCACAGTAACCACATCACGTACACCAGCGCAGGTACAGGCTTGGTACACATGCAGCCACTCACAGACAAAATCAACCTTCACAGAATACTCACCCCTAGCTTGCTGTTGATGCTCCTTCAAACGTGCGTCCAGCTCAGGCTGTGTCACAGCCAAGATGCGGCACATCAGTGGTGTCAAGCTGCGTCGTGACAACCTGCCACTGCGAGGAGTATCCCCAGTGTCATCTCGGCAACGTTCTTTGCCAGTCGTGATATGTCGTCCCACCTCTTGTGGCAGTGGGTGCGCCAGCGGTTTGACACTCCCAGAGCCCGCACCTTGGTTGCAATGGACCTCCACACGGCCTTACGCTGGTGTACCTTGAGCTGCAGGTGTGGGAGACAAGAGGGGAAAACATCAGTGACACACTCTCATGGTAAAACCTCTCTCTCTGAACAGTGGCATGACACAGACTCATCCCAACACGGCAGATATGTCCCGCAGATACACTACGACATCTCACAGGGTACATCGTCATGTGTGAAGTCCACGTCAATGCATGCATGTTTGAGGAGGGACACTGTATCCGCACATCTCACATACAAGCTGGATGCTAGCACAGAAAGCCATGTGTAATGTGCCCACATCTACTGGCTATTACCAGGTAGAGCAAGACATATGTCACAGTGCAACATGTGTATGGGGTGAGAGTCACTGTGTCCACCACTGCGCACGCCTAAACGACCTTGCTCTGTGAATAGCTCACTGTGTCATGTTTGTAGCATTGAGGGACATGATCTCACATAACCACTGACTGAACAGAGGGCCAGTCATGTGCAGTCCACATGGCAGACATGGGTCATTGATGTACACTCATGCCAACCACACACGTATCACACTCTGTACAGTCAGTGATGTGTCCTTGTCACATTGGGCGTGGACAGTTCATGCCAGGTAGAATCACACAGAGATGGACAACGAGGAGCCACACAAACAGTCACATGAACAATAACTGTCCCGAAACATGCATCACCAGATAGCTGTCACACCATATGGATGTGTACACAACACATGTCCATCCACCCTTCATGTCCATGCATTTAATGTGTGGGTTGCATACACCCCCTTAACAACTAGGAAACAGCATGTCAGCCAGTGCATGACACAACCCCACACTCTCAGGCACATACACCATCTGATCGACTACATGTGTGCCCCCTTGCACTCACACCCCCACTGTTGGAGACTTACCACAACATTTGGGCCACCATATAGCCGTGGGTACTGTGTCAGCACCTCGTCCACCAGGACATCCAGCTCCTCGCTTGTAAATGGACTGGCACGGATCTTCTCCGTCCTAGCCATCACTGTGGACATGAGACGTCAGCGGCGGCAGTGGGCGGTGAGGGGTCCCAGGCAGCAGTCCCTGGAGGCAGCAGCAGGTGAGGGGTCCCAGGCAGCAGTCCCTGGAGGCAGCAGCAGGTGAGGGGTCTCAGGCAGCAGTCCCTGGAGGCAGCAGCAGGTGAGGGGTCCCAGGCAGCAGTCCCTGGAGGCAGCAGCAGGTGAGGGGGTCTCAGGCAGCAGTCCCTGGAGGCAGCAGCAGGTGAGGGGTCCCAGGCAGCAGTCCCTGGAGGCAGCAGCAGGTGAGGGGTCCCAGGCAGCAGTCCCTGGAGGCAGCAGCAGGTGAGGGGTGTCAGGCAGCAGTCCCTGGAGGCAGCAGCAGGTGAGGGGTCTCAGGCAGCAGTCCCTGGAGGCAGCAGCAGGTGAGGGGTCCCAGGCAGCAGGCTCTGTGAGCAGTGGAAATGTGGTGCTCCCTTCCACACATATATAGGGCCCTGGACTCGTTTCAGTGGTCATAGTCTTCTGCCATTGGTGTTCCAGGTCAGCCTTCTTCAAAAGCATCCAATGACCGCCTCCGCGGGGGTGGAGCACGCCTACCGCGATTTTTGAATCTGCATCATGCCACCGCGATAGCGGTCCCCATTGGCTGCAAGGGCATGGTTCATGGCAGTGACACACCGCGGGGTCCTGGCCGGCGCTACCGCGGTGGTGCATCTTACAAATGCATCCTATCTCCGCATCCGCTGGGGGCGGAGCACGCCTACCTCGATTTTTGAATCTGCATCATGCCACCGTGATAGCGGTCCCCATTGGCTGCAAGGGCATGGTTCATGGCGGTGACACACCGCGGGGTCCTGGCCGGTGCTACCGCGGTGGTGCATCTTACAAATGCATCCTATCTCCGCATCCGCTGGGGGCGGAGCACGCCTACCGCGATTTTTGAATCTGCATCATGCCACCGCGATAGCGGTCCCCATTGGCTGCAAGGGCATGGTTCATGGCGGTGACAAACCGCGGGGTCGTGGCCGGCGCTACCGCGGTGGTGCATCTTACATATGCATCCTATCTCCGCATCCGCTGGGGGCGGAGCACGCCTACCTCGATTTTTGAATCTGCATCATGCCACCGCGATAGCGGTCCCCATTGGCTGCAAGGGCATGGTTCATGGCGGTGACACACCGCGGGGTCCTGGCCGGCGCTACCGCGGTGGTGCATCTTACATATGCATCCTATCTCCGCATCCGCTGGGGGCGGAGCACGCCTACCGCGATTTTTGAATCTGCATCATGCCACCGCGATAGCGGTCCCCATTGGCTGCAAGGGCATGGTTCATGGCGGTGACACACCGTGGGGTCCTGGCCGGCGCTACCGCTGTTTGATTGCCATAGAGTGACATGGGTGACCGGGATGTGGCTGGTGGAGCATGACAAACGCCATCTGCAGCTATGTAGAGGGCCATCACTAACACCAATGTGTCATGTGCAGCACATGAAACACTTGCGTCAGTGGTGGGCATAAGGTTCAAATGGTGGTTGGCATGCTCCGCCACCCAATTCACAGACAGTATGTGCGTCCGCTATGGGGAATATGCAGCATCACATCGTACAGTCTGTGCGTCATTGTGTTTATGGGGCACGTTTAAGGCACCTACGGACAGTTCTTGTTGTGTGTGGATCAATGGTCATTACTGTACTACGCACAGTGGATAAGTACAGTGGCACATGGCACTGGATAACATTGATATG
The DNA here is from genome assembly GCA_963921515.1 of Calotriton arnoldi. Taxonomy (NCBI): domain Eukaryota; kingdom Metazoa; phylum Chordata; class Amphibia; order Caudata; family Salamandridae; genus Calotriton; species Calotriton arnoldi. The sequence goes on from CAWUFW010017284.1 coordinate 109,053, forward strand.
GTCTCCTGTCACAAATGTCAGCCAATGTGTAACGTCTCACACCAAATGGAACACTGTACTCCATTATGTTGAGCAATATTTACACAATGTCGTATCTGCCACCCATGCTGACCACTATCTCACACCTGAGCCCATGTGTTACACTGAAAACCCAGATGAACTCACTTATTCAGCATGACTGTCATCATTGGAAACAGATGTCACCCTGTTGTGTTATTGCTAAGACCAATTACATGCCGCATGTAATGTCTTTGTACACACTGGCAACTCCTGCAGTGTATGTCCACATGTACAGGGGGGGGCTCGACCTGCTAAAGGATGATGAGTACTTCAGCACCACACCTGGCATCCGTTGCATTATTATTGTTTGTCACTTGGGTAGACGGCCAGAGCAGATGTCTTTGCTACATGTCTGCCACCTGTAACCACAGGGACCTATGTGGTAGTGTCAGGTCTGTGCTCATGTTGTTTGGACTGTTGTATGTGAATCAGTGACATGTACATTTCAACAATGGTGCTTAGCTAAACTATGTTTTTGAGTGTTGTGCTGTGTTCCGGTGCTACTCACCTGCCACCAGTGCATGTCCATTGTTCACATCAGGAATGTTGCGTTGGCAGATGGACTGCATGCACGGTTGTGGATTGTGCTAACTGTATGGAATATAGTATGCGACATTTGTCCATAGGCTATGGGTGTCCAGTATTGCCTGTGCAATGTGTGTGCACTGATTAGCGGGAATTGTCTGCAATGTTGGATGGTCAGCACAAGAGGCACACGTGTGCAGTGTGTTGCCACCAACACTAGTGTATGTGCATGCTATGGGGTGCTAGCCATCCTTGCTCACCATCTATTCCAGCACTGTGTGGGTGGATCACATCTGCAGGTGTATCAGGATGGAGTGGGCACCCAAGACAGGTGAGATGTACCTTGATTGTTGTGCCTGTGACACTCATCCAACTCCGACATTTGGTCAATGTGAGGTACCAGTGTCCCACTACTCATGCACAGCCAGCATGTTTGTTAGATGTGGGATATTGATTGTATGCTGTGTTGGGCCTGACAGCCTGTGTGGAATGAGGGTCAGGATGCATGTCCTTTGGGACATGTGGTGTAAAATTACATCCACTGGTGTCAGGTGTCTGAGCCAGTTGTCCATATGTAATGCATACAGTCTGTTCATGCATAGACTTGTTGGCATACTGGCTTGGCATTGTCCATGTAGTGTTGTATGTTTGTGTTGTGGCACTGTTGTGTCTTGAAACAGCTGGATGTGTATCACCATGGTATGTGTTGTGGTGCACATGTGTCCTTGGGCAGTCCCTCCTTGATGCTGCATGTAAATGTCCAAAATGGGGGAAGATTAAGGGTGCATACAGGCCCTGCTGATCACGTCCCTCATCTATTGTTAATGTGTGCCACATTGGCTATCTGTGTGCTTGTGGGGAGTATTGGGCAGTGGGGTAATGGTGGCCTGTTACAGTGGTACACATACTCTGCACAGGCGTGACATCATCTGTCACTGTCCGACTTTGTATTCAAGTCAGCAGCAGATATGGCCTGTGTACTGATGACATTGGCACATGTATGGGTTTGGGATGTGAATGTCATTGAATTTGAGTGTGTTCGAAGTGGCACTGAGTACAAAGACAATCCCAATGATCTATCCACATTGTGTTGTTGATGTGTCCCCTGCAATTATTGGCCAAGGAGGTGTGGCAGGTACAGCAGCAACGTGGAAGCCAGCAGTGTCTCTGCTTCACACATGTCCTGTGTCATGTACACCCAAGGCTGAGTCCACCTCAGCTCGATATGTGACTCTTGGCATTCACATAGATAGTGTTCGTATTGTGTCTACTGACTGTGCAAATCCATGACAGTTGTACAATTAATCTGTCTCATGTTGGGACAACACTGAATTGCACTGTGTGCTTTCAGGGATGACAGTCAATGTTAGCGCCGTGACAGGACGGACTTTATGAATTTGTGCACATCCTAATTTATGTTGCTATGACGTGTCCCCTTTCATCTCACCTAGGAGGCGACCTAATGTGTTTCGTACCTTCACCCTGCTGGCTAACATGGAGGATACCGACATCATCAGGCGATTCCGTCTGGATCTGACAAACCTCCTGGAACTTTGTGCAATATTGGAGCCACACCTGCTTCCACGCAGGACATACCCAACAGCACTCACGGCAACGGCAAAGGTGATGGCATTCCTACATTTCGTGGCTACGGGATCCTTCCAGCAAACTGTGGGCATTGCAGGGGAGATGTCCCAACCAACATTCAGCATGGTGCTACGTGATGTCCTGTTGGCTATGATGCAACACAGGGACCAATTCATACATTTCCCCAGGCGGCAGGAGTTGGCGGATGTGAAGGGCGAATTTTATGCACTTGGACACGTTCCTAATGTAGTTGGTGCAATAGATGGCACACATGTTTCCCTGATTCCACCCCAAGCACAGGAGCATATTTACCGAAATAGGAAACATTATCATTCCATCAATGTGCAGGTGGTGTGCCAGGCAGATATGGTCATCTCACACGTTTGTGCAAAGTTTCCAGGATCAGCCCACGATTCACACATAATGCGCAACAGCATTTTACCACAGCTGATGGCCAATCTGGCGCCGGAGCGGGCATGGATTGTGGGTGAGTACAAAGGGTCGAGTCGTGTGCTGTTTGTGTGCCATGCTGTCCTCGGACACATGTCAGACACTCAATCTGTATGTGTCTTTCACACTTAGGTGACCCTGCATATCCCAACGGATCTTGGTTGCTGAGTCCACTTCGCAATCCCAGGACACCAGCTGAAGTGCGCTACAACAATGCCCATGGGAGGACACGTCGGGTCACTGAGCGAACATTTGGACTCCTGAAATCGCGTTTTTGATGCCTCGACAAGACCGGAGGGGCTCTGCAGTACTCACCCGTCAAGGTGTGTCAGATAGTGGTAGCATGCTGCATGCTACACAACCTGGCCGTGCGGAAGGGGATCCCCTTAATCCAGGATGATGATGACCAGCCACAGCCCCCACCTGCAAACACCCAAATGTCAAGTGACGAGGATAGTGGAGAGGAGGAAGGTGTTGGACAGCGTCAGCAGCTCATCAACAACTACTTCACTTGATGGTCAGTGGCAATGTCAAAACTGGCTGTTGTCTGATGATGTTGTGCTTGGTGAATATGTGTATGTGAGTTTTGTGACTACAGCATGTTGCAGAGTCAGTGCTGGCTGCAGATGTGTATGGTAAGGGATCTTTTGACACAGCTACTTGATGTCTATGTTGGTACAGTTGCTCCTTGTGACATGTGCAGATTGTCGTACCTTGATGTGCTGTGTTGTGTGATGGTTGTTAGTCCACCACCTGAGTAGCAACTGATGTTCTGTTGTGTTTTCCTAGGTCCCTTCAGCCTCAACTTGCCTGCGGAGTATCCCTGCTCCTGTGACATTGTAATCATGGGTGTGAGTTAACATACTGTGATGAACATGGAACAGTGACAACTACATTGGTGCCTTATTAGTGTTTATTTACAGTGGATACATGTGATGTAGATGTGGATATTTACAGATTTGTGAATGGTGAATAACAGATTTGTCAGTGATGGTAGATGAGACAATAGAGTATACACTAGATCAGTATGGTAACACAGTCCAACAGTCATTTGCCATTCCCACGGCATTGTGTGTGGGGACAGTCTGCAGGGTACACAGCAGGGTGAAGAGGGGTGCCATCATGGCTGGCTACTTGACTGGCTTTTGCCAGGTGCTTTGCCACGGGATGCTCCCAATGATTTTTTCGGGCAGCCCCTTGCTCTTTTGGCAGGGGGGGACACAGGTGCATGGCCAGTGGTGTCTGATGAGTCCCCATGCTCGCTGAACGCAGGGGAGGATGGGGGTCTGTCATCCTGCGGCACAATGGAGGGAGCTGTAGGTGTTGGCGGTGCCGCATGCCTGTCCCTGAGGACCCCCACTAGCTGGCCCAGGAGGTCCCTGATTTGGCCCATGCAGGCCACGAGTTGGCCCATGCGGTTGTCAATTGAGCGCAGCATCTGTTGTTGCTCACGGGCATCCTGCTGAGCCTGCCTCAACTGTCCCTGGGCATGTTCATAGGCCCCCACAACTCTTGAATGTGTGCCAGTGATTCAGTGCCAGGGTCTTGTTCCCTTTGGGTCAGCCTTGTCCTCACACCTGGCCTGCTGTCACGGCCCTGTTGCCTCCCTCCTGTGGGCACCGGCCTACTCTCCCGTACCTCCGCAGTTGTTGTGGTCTGGTTGGCCTCTGGAGCAGGGCGAGTGTTGCAGGCAGCAGTGGTAGTGGTAGTGGTGGTGGAGGTGGTGGTGGCACAGGTCGTTGCAGCAGGGCTCTGCGTTGATGTTGTTGCTGAGGGTGGTGAGGCTGTGGGGTCCTGGGACACATTACGCCCTGCCACACCAGATGGTCCGGGTTGGTCCTTCTCCTCCTCATTATCCAGGGAGTCTGCATCCGAGGGGAGATGTTCGGGAGCTGGTGACTGGCTGTGCTGGTTGAGGTTGTCATCCTCTGCAGTCAGTTGTTGGTCACCTGTGGGACAGGAAGTAGATGGTAATTGCCTTACACACCTCAGGGTTGCTGTGTTTGATGTCTCTTATTTACATGTTATGCTACACACAGTTGCCTTTTTCACACATTGTATGTCTGCACAGTGATGTGCCTCATGCCATGAAGTGGAGTTACATTCATCATTGCACAATGGTGTGACCTGTGATTGGTTAGCATGCCACACGTCTAGTACTGGTGATTTCAATGTGAGGTTGTCATCTGACAACTGGCATGACTACAAGTTGATGTTCAGCATCTTTGCTGATCACTCTGCCTGGCAGACATTACCTGTGTGCATGGACTAGCCATTGTCATCACATGCATACCGTTGACATGTCCTGTGCTTGTATTTCTTTATACAGCAGACCATGCTAGTTTGTTTTTCCCATGGTCCTTCATGATCAGCACCCATGTACGCTACAGAGGGAAGTCTGGGTGATGCATGTCAGAGGCCCGTTTGCTTGGACATATTTGTTGAGAGTCACAGTTCTGTTTCTGTCACAGTTACGTACGCTGAGCTGTCTGCATCCTGTCAATGGCTGTGCTTTTCTTTTCTATTTTTGTGTGAAGTAGAGCCTCATGTTGTCATGTCTCTCAATGCTTTTGTTGAGTGATGGTGGGGTGCATGCACTGTCTGATTACCTGTGCAGTGTCACTTTGGTTTTTACTTACAGACACATGCTTCTGGGTGGGGTGCTCCATCCTGCTGAGGGGTGGGAGAGGGGGGGCCTGTTGGGAGTTGTTGTGCTGCCTCCAGATACACATTCCCCATCCCTGTGAAGATGACTACCTACCTGTTAGGTGGTGGGGGAGCGTTCAATGGCTGACACATGCTTCTGGGTGGGGTGCTCCATCCTGCTGAGGGGTGGGAGAGGGGGCCTGTTGGGAGTTGTTGTGCTGCCTCCAGATACACATTCCCATCCCTGTGAAGATGGCTACCTACCTGTTAGGTGGTGGGGGAGCGTTCAATGGCTGACACATGCTTCTGGGTGGGGTGCTCCATCCTGCTGAGGGTGGGAGAGGGGGCCTGTTGGGAGTTGTTGTGCTGCCTCCAGATACACATTCCCCATCCCTGTGAAGATGGCTACCTACCTGTTAGGTGGTGGGGGAGCGTTCAATGGCTGACACATGCTTCTGGGTGGGGTGCTCCATCCTGCTGAGGGGTGTGAGAGGGGGCCTGTTGGGAGTTGTTGTGCTGCCTCCAGATACACATTCCCCATCCCTGTGAAGATGGCTACCTACCTGTTAGGTGGTGGGGGAGCGTTCAATGGCTGACACATGCTTCTGGGTGGGGTGCTCCATCCTGCTGAGGGGTGGGAGAGGGGGCCTGTTGGGAGTTGTTGTGCTGCCTCCAGATACACATTCCCCATCCCTGTGAAGATGGCTACCTACCTGTTAGGTGGTGGGGGAGCGTTCAATGGCTGACACATGCTTCTGGGTGGGGTGCTCCATCCTGCTGAGGGGTGTGAGAGGGGGCCTGTTGGGAGTTGTTGTGCTGCCTCCAGATACACATTCCCCATCCCTGTGAAGATGGCTACCTACCTGTTAGGTGGTGGGGGAGCGTTCAATGGCTGACACATGCTTCTGGGTGGGGTGCTCCATCCTGCTGAGGGGTGTGAGAGGGGGCCTGTTGGGAGTTGTTGTGCTGCCTCCAGATACACATTCCCCATCCCTGTGAAGATGGCTACCTACCTGTTAGGTGGTGGGGGAGCGTTCAATGGCTGACACATGCTTCTGGGTGGGGTGCTCCATCCTGCTGAGGGGTGGGAGAGGGGGCCTGTTGGGAGTTGTTGTGCTGTCTCCAGATACACATTCCCCATCCCTGTGAAGATGGCTACCTACCTGTTAGGTGGTGGGGGAGCGTTCAATGGCTGACACATGCTTCTGGGTGGGGTGCTCCATCCTGCTGAGGGGTGGGAGAGGGGGCCTGGTGTGTGTTGTAGTGCTTTTTGTCTGTACACATGCAACCCAGTTGATTTTGTTTAGCTTTGTGCTTTATCAGGTTGAGTGGTGGTTACATCTGTGTGACCTGTTTTGGGTATTGTGGGTCAGACGAATGTCCTTTGGCCTAGGGGTTGTGGGTTTGAAGTTGTGCAAGACGGTACATGGCAATGTGATGATATTCATTGGTTTGTACTTACCAGCTTCCAGTCCCCCGCGGATTCCTTCAAGACTCTCTGGATGTAGGATTCCAAGGACCTTCTCCTCCCACGGACTGTATGGTTTGGGTGGGAGTGCCTCCACCAGTCCCGTCAGCCAGCTGACGGTTCTTGGCCCTCTTCCTCTTCACCACGGTCTTCAGGTCATGCCACCGCTTCTGTATTTCATGCTTGTTGCGGGGGGTGGTCCCTACTGCATTGACCTTATTGACTATCCTCACCCACATTTGGGTTCTTGTGGCTAATGGGGTGTGTTGGACCATGTTGCCATAGAGTTGTGGTTCAACTCTTATTATCTCATCTACCATGACTGCAAGCTCTGAATCAGTGAATTTTGGCATTTTGTGTGGTGCCATGGTGTGTGCTGTGCAGATGTTCTGTGGTGCAGTTGTGTGGGTGTTGAGGGTGGTGTAGGTGGTGTGTGTGTTGTGGTGGTGATGTGTGCAGCTTTGCCTCTCCTTTGTTCTCTGGGGTTGGGACCTTCAGTTGTGGAGTGTAGCAAAGGATTGTGGTCAGGGAGGGGCTGGTTTTATGCTCGGCTATGGGGGTGTGGCAAGCTGGTATGTTGCTGTCAGGTGTGTTGTGTGTGTTGTCCTGTGATTGGTTATTTTGACATTTCTGGGGCTGTTGTCATTGGGCACTTTTGGTTTGTATTGGGACAGGTCTACTTCACTGTGTGCATTGTTTGTATTGTTTTTCGTGTTTTTTCTACGTCCGCCATTTTTTTTGCGGATCCTCCGCAGCGGTTCCTCGGCAGCGGTGGCTATGCTGCAGCCCTTCCGCCGCCTATCGGATTCATCACTGTTCGCGCACGATGCGGTCGGATTCATAGGTAGGTACCATGGTGGTAACGGGGATGTCATAATGTCACGGGCGGTTACTCCGTGTGCATGGCGGCGGTTCTTGGCTTTTCCGCTGAGTATCCGGCCATTGCGGTCGGATTTTCAGCTGGTCCGGCGCGTGCGGGCGGTTTTTCGTTGTTTCCCGCCGCCGCGGACGGATTATTCTGCCGGTTCATCGTAATGTATCCGGCGTTTTTCCCGTTGGCCATGCGGGCGGTTTTTTGCCGCTACCATGGCGGTCGGTATGCTTTTCCGACCGCCATCGTAATCGACCCCATAATAATGTTAAATCCGTTTTGGAACTTGTGTAATTATTTTTATGTGTGTGTTGTGGGGTTTGTTGGGGTAGAGGGTGGAAATTATTTAAAGTTTATTAATTAATAAATATTTGCTAATTATTATTGATTTATTAATTGATACATTTTTATGGTAAATGTTTACTTTTATTTTGTGTGGGGATTTTGAATTTATAGGGGTAATATTTGGTGAGTAAATTAATTTTTATATGTTTAAAATTGAATTTTAATTAATAATAATTATTTATTTGATAATTAATTATATTAATTATGGAGGTACACTTTTATAGAAATTTAGATGTGTGTCATGAAAGGTGTAGGGTTATAGGGTAGGAAATAAAAGTATTGTTTTTGTGTAATAATTAATGTATTTGATTATAATTAATGTATATTAAATATAGTTATTTGTTTGTAAAATGTTTTTTAATTTTTTATAAATTAATGGTTGTAGTTAATTTTTAGTATTTTTTAACATTATAATATGTTTCTATCTTTTGTAATTTGTTATATTTTTATATATTTTTTATTTTTGTGTTATTGACAATTTTCGTATTGTAGTTGATATTTTGTTTCTTTTTTATGTAGAATTTATTGTTTTGGAAATATAAATTTTAACCCTCTGCTATCCAACACTTTCCCTACTGTTGCACTCTCTGGAGTGGGAATAGTAATTTGAACCCCACCGCTATCCAACACTTTCCCTACTGTTGCACTCTGGAGTGTGAATAGTAATAGTTACCCTTCGCTATCCAACACTTTCCCTACTGTTGCACTCGCTGGAGTGGGAATGGTAATTTTTACCCTTCGCTATCCAACACTTTCCCTACTGTTGCACTCACTGGAGTGGGAATAGTAATTTTTACCCCTACTCTATCCAACACTTTCCCTACTGTTGCACTCACTAGAGTGGGAATAGTAATTTTTACTCCTCCGCTATCCAACACTTTCCCTACTGTTGCACTCACTGGAGTGGGAATAGTAATGTTTACCCCTAAGCTATCCAACACTTTCCCTACTGTTGCACTCACTGGAGTGGGAATAGTAATTTTTACTCCTCCGCTATCCAACACTTTCCCTACTGTTTCACTCACTGGAGTGGGTATAGTAATTTTTACCCCAACGCTATCCAACACTTTCTCTACTGTTGCACTCTCTGTAGTGGGAATAGTCATTTTTACCCCTACGCTATCCAACACTTTCCCTACTGTTGCACTCTCTGGAGTGGGAATAGTAATTTTTACCATGCGCTATCCAACACTTTCCTTACTGTTGCACTCACTGGAGTGGGAATAGTAATTTTTACGATGCGCTATCCAACACTTTCCCTACTGTTGCACTCTCTGGAGTGGGAATAGTAATTTTACCCTTCGCTATCCAACACTTTCCCTACTGTTGCACTCACTGGAGTGGGAATAGTAATTTTTACCCCTACACTATCCAACACTTTCCCTACTGTTGCACTCACTGGAGTGGGAATTGTAATTTTTACTCCTCCACTATCCAACACTTTCCCTACTGTTGCACTCACTGGAGTGGGAATAGTAATTTTTACTCCTCCGCTATCCAACACTTTCCCTACTGTTGCACTCACTGGAGTGGGAATATTAATTTTTACCCCAACGCTATCCAACACTTTCCCTACTGTTGCACTCTCTGTAGTGGGAATAGTAATTTTTACACCTAAGTTATCCAACAATTTCCCTACTGTTGCACTCTCTGGAGTGGGAGTAGTAATTTTTACCATTCGCTATCCAACACTTTCCCTACTGTTGCACTCACTGGAGTGGGAATAGTAATTTTTACCTCTCCGCTATCCAACACTTTCCCTACTGTTGCACTCTCTGGAGTGGGAATAGTAATTTTTAACATTCGCTATCCAACACTTTCCCTACTGTTGCACTCACTGGAGTGGGAATAGTAATTTTACCTCTCCACTATCCAACACTTTCCCTACTGTTGCACTCTCTGGAGTGGGAATAGTAATTTTATCCCTCCGCTATCCAACACTTTCCCTACTGTTGCACTCACTGGAGTGGGAATAGTAATTTTTATTTTTCTGCTATCCAACATTTTCCCTACTGTTGCAGTCACTGGAGTGGGAATAGTAATTTTTACCCCTCCGCTATTCAACACTTTCCCTACTGTTGCACTCACTGGAGAGGGAATAGTAATTTTTTCCCCTCCGCTATCCAACACTTTCCCTACTGTTGCACTCACTGGAGTGGGAATAGTAATTTTTTCCCTTCCGCTATCCAACACTTTCCCTACTGTTGCACTCACTGGAGTGGGAATAGTAATTTTTACCCCTATGCTATCCAACAATTTTCCTACTGTTGCACTCACTGATGTGGGAATAATAATTTTTACCCCTATGCTATCCAACAATTTTCCTACTGTTGCACTCAATGGAGTGCAAAATGTAAGTTTAAAAATATATAAATATTTTAACAATTTATTTTATAATATAATGTTTTTATTATTAGATTTTGTGTTATAGGTGTATGTATATATATATATTTAATAGTTAATTTTTATATATTTATAATAATTTTGAAAAAAAATTAAGTTATTAGTTTATTAATTGTTTTAAAGTAAATAATCATTTATATATTACATTTTATATATGAATGTTTAAAGTTTTCTTAATTAAATTTGTTTATTATATTTTTTAAATGTATATTACATCTAGGTAATTTTGTTAAAGTTAATTTTATTAATTAATTTATTTAACATTATTTTTTTATATATAAAAAAACAATATTTTTTACATCGATATTTTTAAATCTATATTATTTTTTTGATATTTTAGTAATTTACATTATAAGGATAGGATGTCGATATTTTGACTATCGATATTTTTGCTTTGATATTTGTGTAGGTAGATATTTTTGTGTTCGATATTATGTCAGTGATTTGTCTATTTGTCGTGTTTTTACTGTATTACTGTATGTGTTCACAAATGCTTTACACACAGCCTCTGAGATAAGCCTGTCTGCTCGTGCCAAGCTACCAAGGGGTGGGAGGGGTTATTTTAGAAGTGTATCCCCCTTACCCTGACTAGAAGCAAGGGTCCCTATTTGGACAAAGATACCTACCTCTGCCAACTGGAGACCCCCATTTCTAACAGAATGAATTTAGAATTTGCTAGTTTTGTGCCATCTGCCAACAATCTGCAGATGTTTACTGTCCTATTAAGAGTTAATTGTTGTCTATACACTTTAAATAAGGTAGATGGGGCATTCCCCACTTTTTGTCAAATGTCCTGCATCTGCCAAACTCTAAATCAGGCCCTTAGTCTCTGTTATCTTTGCTGATACGTTTGCTCCTATGAGAAGGCCCTAGTTGAGCCCAAAATTTGCCTTAGTTACATGGCAAGTTAATAACCAGAACCAAAAGGCACACTTATGGCTGTGGAGATCAAATTTTTTGTAAGGCATTCTTTGACAAACTGTGAAAACTTGGCAGTCAGCGATTGCCTAGATATGGTTCTAATCATCAGAGTGCACAGTGACTCGACAATAAAGCAGTATTTTCTTGGAGGAAAGACCTCAGCATCTCAAACTGTCAAACATCTCTAAAACCTCCCATGAGGGACATGCAGCATGGGGGGCATGGCCACGCAGGCGATGAAGAGGGACGTGCTCTGCTAGAGCTCTGCCGCTTATTCCCCCTTAATCCGTTCAATAATCCGTTTTAAAGCAATACCGGGGCCACTAAATACCTCTACGGAGCCCCGACTTGACCCGGGACAACCCGTGAACTTCAGGTCCACCGAGCAAGGAAGAAACGGGGAAACGATCGTGCAGCGGAGGTGAGGCCTACAGCGGAAGTGCGTAGAATGTGGCCACGGCTGCGACGCAATGTCGAGGCCGCACCATACTCCAGGGACCGCGCCACGCCTGAGAGGCGAGAGCGCCTTTACCGGGACACCCCTCTTGGCTCCCCCGCTGCTTGTACATCTCCGGCGGCGGCCCGGGCTCTGAGGACGGGACACAAGTGGTCGCCAGCAACCCACGAGCTGAACGAGGCTGGAAACAGAAATAGACACGCTGCGCTGCCACGATGGAACAACTACACGGACCGGCAGCCGGGGATCCCTGCTGTGAGTAGATACCCCAGTGGCGCCGTCGCGGCTGCACAGGAGGTGTACCCGACCATGATCACGACTGACACGCATAGGGCTGCGCTGGCACCCTGATGCAAGCGTGCTACAGGACAGGGTGCGCATATCAAGCCCTCATACTGATCTAGAACAAAGGGTGAGACAACGTAATTGGCACCAGCTGTAGACCCACAAGCGTTGGGCCAGAACAGACTAAACCTTGCCCAAAATTGCATACCGTTGGAGAGAAGCTGAAGTAAGGGCACGGCATACACATCCACAGGCTCTGTGCCACGCGGGCAACATCGTCGCTGTGGGGGAGGTGCCAGAGCATGCAATAAGGAAAGAATACACGCATCCAGGACTACTCCCAACCCTGATACCCACCCAGACACATGGCAAAACCCAAAATCCAGCAATTGGGTGTAGGATCAGAACAAGGAAACGCCAAGCCATTATAACACCGGTACAGGCAGGCAGTTGCTGCCACACGACCCGCAGGCGCCATATGTCGCACAGAGGCCAGCCAAGGACAGGCACCGGAGGTCCACTGACCCAACCCCCCCCTAACCCACGCTCAGTCAGATAAAATGTCCGGGGAGGGACCCTCCGACCAGATGTCCAGCAAACTAGATGCTGTTCTGGCAGCGGTGGAGAATCTAAGTGCAACAATGGACCAGACCCGCACCTCGCTAGAATGTAAGATTGACAAGGTAGCGATCGACTTAAATCTCTTGCATGCGGACCACCGCAAACTCACAGACAGGACGTCCGCACTGGAAGTCACAATGGCGGAAATCTCCCCACAGGCACGGCCCCGGAAAAACATCTCACAGATCTCACAGCCCGGGTTGACTTCCTTGAGAATCGGGTGGAAGACGCCGAAGGATGATCAAAGCGGAATAATGTGCGCGTGGTGGGGCTTCCTGAGGGCGAAGAAGGAAAAGACACAATTGCCTACACAGAGAACTGGATCCGTGATCTAGTGCCGGAGGGAACGCTCTTGCATCACTTTGTCATCAAGTGTGCACACAGGGTGTCGAACAGATCCACGCCTCCGGGCGCCAACCCAAGGCCATTCCTATTCCATGTATTAAACTACAGGGACAGAGATGCAATTCTACAGGAAACTAGGAAACTGCAAAAAGTGCAAGTGGGAAATAGCACAGTCATGTTCTTCCCTGACTTCACTGCAATGGTACAAAGGCAAAGGTATTCCTTCATGGAAGTAAAACGAAGACTCCGACAGCAAGACCTCAAGTACGCCCAACTGTTCCCTGCTCACTTACGGGTGATTGCTAGGGGAAAGACGCACCTCTTTGACACCCCCGGAGCAGCATGCAAATGGCCGGACACACAGGAATCAATGGGAGGCACCTCATCCGCAGTAAGAACAGGGGAGAAACATCCAAGTGACCTCTCTAGACAACGTAAAAGAGAGGAAAGACGCACCAAAACTCTACTGTCCCAAAATATTGGCCCAAACCTGGAACAGATGAAGCAGTATCAACGTAATGCACTCCAAGCAGCAGCAGAAATAGGAGGCGCACGAGGCGAGATATCATCAGAGTCCAGCTTACAAGAGAGAGACAGTGATGTGGAACTATCGAATGAAACTTTGAACTTGCAGGACTCAGAAAGTCTACCGGAGGTCACCCCCCAAACCGCAGATGCCATAATCTAACCCGCACAGTCGCTCCATGAGATTAGGTCAACGAGATTGCAGCTATGACTACGCAAGTATAAATGGACCCTAGTAATGTTTCCACATAATATTGGTTAATTGTGGTGATAATAAGATCCTTTTTCATACTATAAGCAATGTGTATAAGAGCGAGAACACTCCAGAATATGCTACTCCGCATAGACTGACGCATGACCTCGCCTACCGGAATGGCGCATGCATAAACCCGTGAGGCCCCGGTATATGTTCTCCTTATAAAGTACAGGGGTGACACAATGTTTTGTATTCATCTATTTGTAGATGTGCTCCGCCTGTGTGAACCCCCCCCTTGTCACTGACAAAATGTCGCTTGGTTTTATTGTTTGGATAACTGCTAGTTGCATTATCGCCCTTCTGGCATTATATGTTTTAGTTTGGATTAGTTCCGCTATCCGTCACGCGCTGGGTCGACACAGCTCGCCATCTGGCTCAATAGACAGGCAACCAATGCTCTCACCCCCGGCTCACGCCAACGCACCAACATTACCCCTGGGCCTCACAGAGGGCATACACTCACTCCTATAATTGTATCATGACACCAATTAAGATATGTACATGGAATGTAAGAGGCATACATAACCCCTCCCTCAGATACCTGATTTACTCATACCTCAAGAGGCACCAAATCCAGATAGCTCTTCTACAAGAGACACATTTGGCAGGATCTGAGGTAAGGAACCTACAGAGAAGATGAAGGGGGCAACTATACGCCAGGGGCTACTAAGCATATGCCAGAGGCACATTAATTTGGGTTCAACCAGGTACCCCATTTAACATAGAAGAGTCACTCACTGACACAGAGGGCCGATATGTCATAGTACAGGGTAGGTTGGATGGCAGACCAGTTATAATTGGATCGATATATGCACCTAATACTGAGCAGGCCTCATTCCTAGATATCCTGTTGAGTAAATTATCGATCTGGCATGATATCCCGATGGTTCTTGGGGGTGACCCCAATTGCGTTTTAGACATAACCTTGGACCGCTCCTTCCCCCCACTTCCAGGGGCACCTACGGTCACAGCAATGAGGGCATTAAACAGTTGGGCTATGCAATGGCATTTGGTGGACGCCTGGAGACACAGGAATCCATTTGACAGGGTTTACTCTTTTTTCTTGGGGGCGCACGGTCTACATGTTCGACTTGACCGCATGTTAGTCTCAGACGACCTACTACCAGTCATAACAGACACCCAATACCTTGGGAGAACTCACTCAGACCATAATCCACACACACTACAGCTAGAATGGTGCTCCAACACACCGCCGATCCCCAGATGGCGCCTGCAACCCGAACTGCTAGTGGATGCGCCCTTCAGGGAATCACTAGGGGCGGCAGTGACGCAGTACTTTGAAGAAACCACCAACTCCGCATCATCGACATTAATAGAATGGGACGTATTTAAAACGGTGGTTCGGGGACACTGCATAGGTACACAAGCTGGCATGCGCAAAACGTTAGAGGCAGACTTAACCAGCCTGGAAAACAGATTGGCGAGCCATGAGAGACACGCAGTTAGGGGCTCGGGTAGGAGGCTAGACAAAAGCAGAGCGTGGCATGCCCAACTACTAGAGAGGCTCCGCTGCCTTAATTATGCCGCACACTCTGCACACACACATAACACGGGTGAGAAGGCTGGCAGGCTCCTGGCGTGGCTCATCAGGCAGGACGACGCCAAATCACTTGTCACATCGCTCCGTTCATCACAAGGTACAATACTATATTCACAGCAGGATATCCACCGCGAATTCACAACCCACTATACCATGCTATATAAATCTTCAGTCTCAGTTACGACGAAAGAAATTCGCAGATACCTAGCAGACATCACCCCACCCCAGATAACGCCCAAACAGAGGCTCGAACTCGATGATCCCATACTCCTGGATGAAATCCAGGCAGGCATACGCGCCCTGGCCACCGGCAAAACCCCGGGCCCGATGGTTTGCCGGTGGAATTTTACAAAGTTTATGCGGAATTGCTGGCGCCGCAGCTTAAAAGTGTGTACGATACCAAACTAATGGACCCCTTGCTCTCGGCCACGCAAAAAGAAGTGTTGCTGATCCCTCTCCCCAAGTCCGGCAGGGATCCGGAGTTGCTGGGGTCGTATAGACCGCTGTCGCTACTCAATACGGACTATAAGGTCCTAGCATCCATAATTGCCGCGAGACTGGCCTCATTGTTACGGACCCTGGTTCATACAGACCAAAACAGTTTTGTCCTCACCCGAAGCACAGCATTGAATATTCGTAGATTTTTCAGGATGCTACACTATGCCACCGATACCTGGCCTCATTCAGGCTGTATGGTCTTGGACCTGGAAAATGCCTTTGACTCACTTGAATGGCCCTACCTCTTTGAGGTGCTACGCGGGTATGGGTTAGGAGACACCTTCCTGCCCATGATGAGATCACTCTACATGCAGGCCTCAGTCCGGGTGCGAACAGGTCATCTGATATCAGAGAACATAACGATCAATAGAGGCACCAGGCAGGGCTGCCCCCTGTCCCCGCTTCTTTTTTCGCTCGCAATGGATCTGCTGGCAGCGCAATTTCGCAACAGAGGCGGAGACTGGGGTATCTGGCTGGGGGACCGTTTACATGCGGTTTCTCTCTATGCAGATGATCTTCTGCTATACCTCGGAGACCTACGCAACATACCTGACACCATAGCGGACACGCTACAGAAATTCGAGAGGATGTCGGGCCTTAAGGTAAATTGGGTCAAGTCATGCCTGTACCCCTTCAAAGGAGAGACTTCTAATCCAAATCTGAGAATAAACAACTTTCCCCTCCATTGGCAGCCATCCACCTTTAGATACCTGGACATTTTTGTATACCGGGACCCCGCGGATATCCTGGAAGGAAATCTGACCAGGGCCATATCCGCCATTAGGTTGCAGGTCAAGTTTTGGAAGACACTCCGGCTTAATGTGATGGGCAGAATTGCCCTGACCAAGATGGTGATGTTGCCAAAGCTCTTGTATTACTTCTCCAACCTCCCCGTTTATGTTCCTGCTAAAATATTTCGGGAACTAGAACAACTGATCCGAGGTCACATCTGGAACTCGGGCCGCCCCAGAATAGCATTATGGAAATTACATGCACCCACCTGTAAGGGGGTGCTGGCGGTTCCTAACATGGAGCTGTATTACCTAGCCGCACAACTGCAGTGGGTGACGAAATGGCTCGCCAGACTCAATCTAAACGACACAGCCACATCACTACCTCCATGGTCCCAATCTCAGGTATTATATCTGTTCCACCCAGTTGCCCGTCCCCCCAGTCCGCCACAGACCTGCCTAGCCCTTGCCCATCGTTGCTACAAGAGAAGTCTTTACCTCACCAGGAACACAGTCCCCTACGCTCCACTGTTGCCGCTCCTGGGAACGCTCAGAAGCAGAACAGGCACCTCTAATAGAACGCTCACACATTGGCACGCTGCCGAGTTGCATACGCTGGGTGACCTATATGGCGACGGTACTCTGATACCCTTTGATAGATTGTCGGAAGAGTATGATTTGCCAGCAGGTCAGTTCCTGCTATACAACTCTATCATGAGATCACTCTCATTGGCTTGGGGAGACATAAACACTGAGCCGGAGATGCATCTCTTGATACAATATCTGCATGTAATGGGCAACGGATCGCACATAATACACTGGCTGGCAGAGGCACTATTATTTCATACAAACAACCCATGGTAGCCTTGCGCACAAAGTGGGAGGCTGACAGGGGAAGTCCATTGACAGATCGCGAATGGAACATGATCTTGGCCAACCCCACGCAAATACCGAGAAATGACAAATTCAGGCTCATACAAACATACATCACACATAGGGCGTACCTATCCCCAGATAAATTGAACAAATATTTCCATTTGACCACCTCAGCATGCCCTCGTTGCCTGCAGATGAACGCAGATCTTCTACACATGCTATGGTCATGTCCTTTTCTACAAACATACTGGCAGGGAATAACAACAACACTCGCGACATGCACTGACAGACCCCAACTACAGACATGGGAAGCATGTATATTGGGCTTCTACCCCAAATCAAAGAAACACAAGGTTACCTCTAGGTTTACCGACCTAGGACTCATAGTCGCCAAGAGGCTAATCACTAAAAGGTGGAAGAATAGAAACCCCCCTGTCCTCTATAGCTGGAAAAACTCTCTGGCGGTGTGGGCACAGGCATAAAGTACATCCTTGCACAGGGAGGAAATAGCTGGTCTACGTAAATATCCCATTGCGCAATGCTGGGATGTAATACTTGTGGAGTTGAAACTTACAGATAGGGAAACCGAGAGCAATCCCTCACAAAATGTAGACAGGTTGGACTCAAATACAGGCACCTAAACACACCACAATCCAGGATCAGGATATGTCAAATGACGGAGTATGCAGGGCGGGAATGGACAGGAGTAATATGTAAGGGGGTGGGATGGGCCCAGCTTCACATCCTCCCCAGCACCTCGTGGAAGGGATGGGAGATAAGTCCATAGCGAATATACAGTGGGCAGTTATCACTACTTGCTTAAAATGACCCAGGTTTGACGGAATTTTGTTATTGTTGTTTGGTTAATTATTGTGTTACATTTGCATCAAGCTGTATTCATGGCATGGACAAGGCGGTACGAGAGAAAGACAAAAAGCCAGATGGGCAAGCGGACAAATGACCATATTGGGGTAGGATAAGACCCATATACAGACGTTTTAAAGTACCCACAGCTGTTGCTTACATAAAACATAAGGCTACTACTGCGAATTAACACTGTAACACCGATTTCCCTTAACTGGTCAACTGGACCCAAGTCGACCACATTTTGTTATGTACGACTGTATACATGAAAGCGCTAGTAGACCCCTAGTGTGGATATAGAACTCTACCTCCTATGTGAACGATGTTGTTTATATAAAAAATGCAAATAAAGATATTTAAAAAAAAAAAATGTAGGACATGCAGCATGTAAACAATCACCACATACTGCTTACCATACCACATTACACTACAGTATAATGTAAAGTTTGTGTACCTCCCGACAGGATAAGTAATGTTACTAGGTGATGCATGGGATAGCATTATTATGAGAGTGAGTGACCTTTGTTTATGTCCCTGCGATATTATGGTATGTTATGTTACGTTACGTTACATTACGTTTTGTTATGTTACGTTATGTTATGTTGCATTGGGTCATGTTATGTTATTGTAGGCTGTGTTATGTTTACTATGTTGTGTTGTGTTTTGCTATTTTATGTCTTGCTACATTATGTTACACAGTTTTTGTATAACTCAGTGCTGGACACTCCCTTAGCCTCTTTACTCTTAGGGTTCATGACTGCAGACCTAGGTTTTCAGTTTGCAGATGTTCCCTTAGTTTGTGCTGCATTGAGGGCTGAATTTTATGTCTTTCAGTATAACTTTATTGATAACAAGTTTGTCCTGAGTGTTACTGAGGGGAAGAGTAGGGTCGTGCAGTCCTTACGCTAACCTGCGTCAGATATGGCAGCAGTGTCTGTTATTTTAAGAGTTCCATGTGTTTTTATGTTAGGTGGGTCCAGGGCCCCTCCATTAGTAGTGGCTGCTACCAGGGAGTAATGGTGAGGCGGGGGTTAGAAAAAAGAAAATGGGAGAAAAAAGAAAGAAAAACACACTTATCTTCCCAGCGGCCAGCTCTCCTCTGTCCTCTTCGTCCACGACGCACACAGGAACAGGAAGCACCCAGGCTCCCCTAACCAATCACAGCATTGCCTTATAGCAGCGCTGTAATTGGTCTGAGCACCGTGGTTCGGTGCTCAGACAGGGACAAGGAGCCTGTGCATGTTCCCCACCAGGCAGTGTAATGCATCCTGGTGGGGAACATGCAGAGTGCGCATAACTGTTTGACTGGTCCAAGGCGGCCAGCCAGACACTCATGCACACTTTAGAGTGTGCTCTCCGCTCCTCTCCCTGCTTTGCGGCCGGCACAGCCCCGACTCACCCACACCTTTACAGCGCACGACAATAGTGAAAAATAAAATGATAATAACATTGTTATTAACATTTTATTTTTCTTGTGGGGCGACGCTCCTCTGCTTTAGCGGAGCAGCTGCCACTGCCCTCCATGTGCCCATCCTGTGAGTGTGAGTTGTGCGGTGCAATGTATGTGACTTCTCAGGCTACGTCTGCAGTGTTTAGTTCATGAACTAAGCTATTTTAGTTCAGATATCACCCTGTCTTCATTCTTGTCTCCTTCTATTGAGTATGACCTGTCCTCACACAACTCTCTCTATTGTTCTCAGGAGCTCTTGCCCCCTTGAGTCTGGCACTATTATGACCCAAACTCATAATCTTTCAGCAGTGCCTGGTAACAATGAGCCATGACTACTTTTCTCTACATTCCAGTGTTTCCATATGCCCAAAACTCTTTGTCTTTGAGGTTACCTGCCCCAAACCTCCCTGTCCATTTGTCATCAAATTTCTGAAGTTTTTATAACCCTTAACTTCGTTCTTCTTTGCCTTCTTGGGCGCCTATATTTTGTTGTTTAATAAGATTGGAGATCTGACAAGAGATTTAGCGAAGTCTGCCTTGAATTACCTTGCCCCTTTTTTGTATTGTATTATAATATGAATGTATTGTACTGTTTATATTTGTGAGCTCCAAAGATTCTGGAATGGAACGATCGCTGGTGCTCAATTGAAACTCCTGAGTTTCAAGCTGATGCACCTGGTGATTGGGTTGATCTGGGCATGGGCTTTTGCCTGGGAATCAACTTCTTTAAAGATCACCTTGCATTTTTGTTCACCTTGCATGTGAATGACCTGTGGGCCAAGCTGTTAGATAAGCAGGCAAACTGTCTGCGAGTGGGTAGTCGCCAGATCCCCGCATTTTTATGTGGGCGATACCGTTTTGCTAACGAGAACTGCCCTGGGCCTTCAGACACTGCTTGGTGGTTTTCTTACGTATATTAACAGTCTAAACCTCTCATCCAACAATGGTAAATCTCAAGTGATGGTATTTGGCCCTAGGGGCCCAAGTCCAGATCCTTTCATGTACAGGGCCATAAGTTGTCCAGGGTTCAGACTTACACATACCTAGGTGTGAGGTGTGGTTTTGAAGATCTATCCTCCTGGGCCCCGTTAAAAAAATCCAAAAGATTATCCCTGTCTCATTCTATATGGGCGGTCTTTTCCTTTTCCTCTAGAATTGGTAGTAAGCCACTGGACGCATTGATCAAGATTTACCGGGCCAAATCGGTCTTGTGATGTATGGGGATATATAGATTCACAGGAGTTCCAGATGGAGGTGAATGGTTTATATTGATGCCTTTTGGCAGTTCCAGTATCTACCCCTGTTTTTATGGTTCATGAGGAGCTGGAGCTGCGTCATTTGTTGGACCTCATTACTCTGTGTCCCTTGATTAGGTGGCTTACCATCTGGGTGAGAGCTGAGAATCACTTTAATAGGAAGATTCATATGGATTCCATGCAGTTTCAGGGGTGGTGGTCGATTAAATGGCTAGTATACACACATGAGATACTTTTTTATGCTAGGTAGAGCAGCTCTGTTTGATTCTCCATGAAATATTTTGCAAGCAGACATTCTTTGGACATGGAAGAACTTCCTGTGATGGAGGAAAGCAGTGAGAGAGGGTGTAGAACTCGAGAAGCCCTTGCTGCAAGGACATGTGTTGATCTTAAAAGGGCCAGTTATTGAACCCTATGCGCTTAATGTATCTAACAGTCATCATGGGTTCCTTCTCACTAGATTCCGGTGTAATCAGTTTAATCTGTTGCTGATCTTACCTAGGCCTATTACTGGGAATGCTCAGTTGAGACTCTGCACAGGTGATGATTTTTCTGCCCAGGATTTTGTGTATTTTATGTTTTTTGTGCTTTTTATGATGTTCTTCATAAGATTTTTTTGGTACCTTTGATGAAATCTCAGAATTTTGTCCAGGTTAAGCCTGCTCTTATGCATCTTTAGTTACTCCTGGATGTTCACATAACTTATGCTGTTTCCTGCTTCTTGGCCTTCTCGCTGAGGATGAGGAAGGAGCTTTATGCAGAATCTGGGCCGACCTGATTTGTAATATAGTATGCACTTTACAGTTGTTACGAAATGTTTCATGACTGTCTGCGCCCTGTTAGGCTAGATGGACCCAAATGTCATGCACTTTAATGTGATTTGCTGCTTCTATGATAGTGTTTTAAGGAGGTTTAGTCAAGAATTAACTGTATTGGCCATGATTTCCATGGATGGTTTTTACATTTGACTAATTTGTACAATATGTCCATTTTAATTTTAAATATGTCTATTTCAGGAATGATCTGCCTTGACCTACTATCTGATTGTACTATCTTGTATTCGGTTTTTTTATATTGACTTTGTTTTAAAAATGTTTATGGACTTAGTTATTATTGATTGATGAACGCAATAATGTAATCATGTACTTTTATGTTCCAAATAAGACTGAATAAAGATTTTACGATGATGATGGTGTTTAATTTCCAAACTCCAAGAATTCACCTTTGAATTAAAATGTTTGTCTGGAGGGAAAAATTATTGTGCAGATTCCTTGTCGCATATGGCTCTGCATGATCGTGAGGACAATTATGAACTCTATACTGACACGGAGTGTGTGGCGGCTGTGATAGATGCAAATTACAGAGGAAGAATGGAGCAAATCTTGTTTGGATGACAAGAAACTGCCTCAGGTCAAAGCAGAAATGTATCTGGCGATTTGAAGATGTATTCACAGCTTTCTGAAGATCTCAATTGTAATTGAAATGGTCATGCTCCACGAGTTGTTTGTTACCCGCAAGAAACTGAGGAAGACACTGATTCTGATAGCTCATCAGAGGCATTTAGAAATCAGCAACACAATTAAGTTTTGAAACAGCATTATTGGTGGCCGTCGGTGGACTGTCAATGCTCCATTGCAACCTGTTCCCTTCCCAGAGTCACCTTGGGATAAGTTTGCAATGGATTTTGCTAGCCCCTTTTCTGTTCTACCCACAGACATGAGGTACCTTATCATGTTAATTAACTACCACTCCCAATGAATATGTTATTTTTTTGTCAGGACATCTAGTACTGAGTCCACCATAAAGTTCTTAAAAATATCTTTTCCTTAGAAGGGTCACCTAAAAAAATTGTTACAGATAACGGTACTCACTTTGTATCTAGTGAAATGTGCATGTTTTTCAAATCACA
This sequence comes from Calotriton arnoldi, assembly GCA_963921515.1. Taxonomy (NCBI): domain Eukaryota; kingdom Metazoa; phylum Chordata; class Amphibia; order Caudata; family Salamandridae; genus Calotriton; species Calotriton arnoldi. The sequence goes on from CAWUFW010017284.1 coordinate 131,963, forward strand.
AGATGTTAAACACATAAAAGTTGCTCTATATTCTCCCAACCCGAAAGGCCTGGTAGAGAAGGCACACAAGTTTGTGAAGGAAGGTAATCAAACACCACTGTCCTCTGGACAAGATGTTACAGAGTTTTTCTTTAAAAACTATTTGGAGTTACATGTCACCTCATGCTACCACAAGAGTGGCTTCTTTCACCTTCATTCGTGGTAGGAAGGTAACACCAATTTGTGCCCCACATCGCTGTCATTCAGGGGTGATTATTATGTAACTCCAGATGTAACTCATGAAGCACGGGTTACAGTACTTCAAAAAAAGGCAGAAATGATACAGAGGTTTGACAAAAAAAAAGTTTATTCTGATCTGAAAGTCAATGATTAGGTTATAATAAAAAATCAAGGGCTGTAAAAAAAGGGCAATCTAAGTTTACCCTTCCAGTTCGAGTAAAGGAGTCAATAAGGGAGCAGCGTTGCTTGCTGAAAGAGGTTAGTGGAACAAATGTTGTTTAGCGCATCTGACCCAGCAACAGGCTGAAATCATAGAGAAATACAAGAAGAAGAATCACTACAGGGAGGGTGACTGGTCTTCTTAGTTACAAAGTAAAGATAGGAGGACTGATGATGTTAATTACCATCAGTCGACTGAAGTAGCGAACAAATCAATCTTGCCTCTAGGCCATAGTGTTGTGTGCCTGGTCTAACCACTCCAGACAGACTTTTAAGTTTTCAGTGCAGTGATGATAAAGAACCAAAGAATAACAAAATGGTATTGCCATCGGCAAATTACTTGTAGGTGCATCACAGGTTTGATGACTCCATTATGGATTTATGATTTACCATTCTAGATTATTTTCTTTCGTATCTTTTTACCTACTGTTAGTTTTACATTTCGTCATTTTGTTTAAATTGTAAGAGGGGAAGGTGGTGTTGTATTGTATTACTATGTGATTGTGTTGTACTGTTTGCATTTGTGAGCTACGTGAATTCTGGAATTCTAACAATCCCTGGTGCTTGGTTGAAAATCTTGAGTTTCAAGCGGATGCGCCTGGCGATCGGTCCGGTTCTGGTCATGGTCTTTCGCTTGAGAATAAACTTCTTTAAGATCACTACACCAGTGGCGTAACAATTGCCCCCGTGGTGCGGGAGGCCCGAGCTCCAGGGAGCCCCCTCCAGCACTGTGTATGGGCGGCAGCTGAGAGCTCCAGGCTGGTTCTGCAACCTGGGAGGCCCCCTTCATGTACTTTGCAGGAGGGCCCCCTCAAGTTTCATAACACCACTGCTCTACACCTTTCACAGGAATTGCGTGTGTCATAGACACGGATTCGTCTAGGCTAGCTAGCAGTAAACGGATAGACATGAGAATGAGACAACCTGGTGGCTTTGCTGACCAGATAGCTTATTATATATTTTTCTCTCTTATGTAATGTGCAAGATTAAGTCAATCTCAAGCTGCATTACTTTACCTGTAGTCTAGGCTGTCCCATGGTACTTTGGTATCTTAGGTGAGGTACATTTCTATGCACCATACCCCTATATTTACAAACGCTGTTCCACGCTGCTTTGCTACACTGCAGGACTAAGTGTTGGTGGTGCTTGTGGGTCCTCCACAATGGACATGACAGCCTGCTGCCTTGGTAATCTATACATAGGAAAGCCCATGTATACACAGAGGTGGCTCCTCCTCAATGGCGAAGGAGCGTCGCCCCACTGGCTCAGAGGGAAGTCCCAGCACTGAGGCGGGAGGCGGCCGGCAGCAGGTAAGTTTAATTTTTTTAATGTTTTATTATTCTATTATTCTTATGTTCCCCCACCCTCCCCTGCGCCCTCCCGCGCTCCCTCCAGCGCTCCCCCACCCCCTTCTCTTTGTGTATGTGGCAGCCGCCACTGTATATACATTTGGGATAGCTTTTGCATTTGCCATTTATTTGTGTCTCTTTGGTGTCCCATACTTAGGGGCAGATTTACAAGAAAGTGACGCATCTGTATAGATGCGTCACTTTCCCTGCGCCACCCTTAGAAACCCTTGCGCCACCATAGATGCGCCGTATTTACAATATGGCGCACTATGGCGCAAGGATTGACAGATGCGTCAGAAATTCTGACGCATCTGTTGGCGGAAAAGTCACGCATTGCTGGAGTCGTGTCACAAGCAGGACGCAACTCCATCAATACGTGTTGCGGCCTATTACCAATACACTGCGTCACTCCTTACACCTCCTTCAAGCAGGCGTAAGGTTTTGACGCAGTGGCGTCCTAAAAGTGACGCAGTGAAATCTTGTAGATTTCACTGCGTCACTTTTACGAGGCCTTCCTGCGTGGGAACGCCCACCCTGCATACATTATACCTGACGCAGGTATAATGTGACGCAGGGCTTTACAACGTGTTGTAAATAGGCCGCGTTGTTTGCGCCGCTGTTGCGTCAAAAAAGTGACGCAACTGCAGCGCAAAAGTCACGCAAGGCGCTTGTAAATCTGACCCATAGTTCTCTTTGTCTTCACATCCCTGGACCACCTGTTTCCTTGTCTGTAATCATACTAGACCTGTCAATGCATCACCGCCCCCCCCACCGGTGCCTCCCCGATAATCCATTGAACCAAGTGTTTTTCCAGTTTGTCTTTTTGGCCCAGATGCTTCCATTGCTTATGTGTAGATCTTGTATTCAAGGCCGGACAGGGGAACCAACCGCCTGCTATCTCTCTCTTTCCATCTATCCTTTCTCTCTCTCTTCTTCTCTCCTCTCTCTCTTCTCCCTCTCTGATTGCTGTCTTTCTGCCGCCCCCCTCTCTCCCTCCCTGTCTTTCTCTCTCTCTTGAAACCTTTCTATGCCTGCTGCAATTAATTTGGGGAGCTGGGGAAATGAGAGAGGCACCAGGAGGAGCCCTGGGCTTTCCAAACTGGCGTCCGAGGGCCCCAGCCCTCCGGGGAAATACCCAGTGGAATGAAAGGTCTGTCTGCTCCTGCTTGCATCACTGTTAATTCTGGTGCAAATATGATCTGAATGTTACATTAGCTCAATTATTATTGTATTGTATGCTATTGGCATGGCCACTGGAATTATGCGGCAGAGGAGGACCAAGTTATGTGTCAGGGTTGACTAAATTATGAGGCCGGAAAAGCCAAAATATGCGGCTTAATAATCCACATTTTGTGAGAGTATTACTACATTATTATGGATCGTGAGAAGGACATAGCTGGATAGTTAGATCATCTTGTTTGTTGTATTTCCGAAATGGATAGGAAAGTCCAAAGTAACCAAGAACTGTTTATTTTATTGTGTTTATTTTTCTCGTAATCCAAGAGAATTTTACTAGAGCAAGACAGAAAAGACAGCCAACACGTGTTTCGCCCCTTCTCGGTGCACAGGCCTGGGTTTTTCTCAAGGTGCTTGGAATAGTCGCAAATGGTTGTAGAACTGGACAAAAGTGGTCTCAAGGTCAGAATAAAATCAAGCACTTCAGAGGCTGGACAGCGTTTCCACTGTGCCGTCTTGCCCGCGCAACCTTATATGGTACGTAAGAGTTGCAAATCTTAAGTATGTAGAGAAGGAGTGGCTAAAGGTCACGGGTTCAGTCAGCTGCAAAATTAATGCTATCACTCCCAGGACATCTCACCCCTCCCTGCCTCTAAAGTTTACTTCCTTAATTTGCAATTTTACCCATGGTAACGCTGTCTCTGGGAATATTTCACCTTAGTACTACCAATTAAACACCCAAATACAGCAATAACCAACTGAAACATGACCAGTCAACTTTTGTGAATGGCCATCCAGTGCATAAAAAATGCGTCTCCTTGTTTTTAATGATCTTTGATCCACTTGAGCTAGAAGCAAAATAGTTTTTTGCTAAAATCTGCAGGTTATATAGCAGATGGTGGATTATGTGCCAAATGCGGCAAATCCATAATTATGTTAAAAACGTCGCAGTTGCAGAAACGCAAAATTTCAGTACCCCTGGCTAATGGTTGATGTAGTGAGGTATTGAGGGCTGTGGTGTTTGGCGTTGTTGTTGTTGTGTGGTGTAGTGCAGTGAGATGTGATGTGAAGTGTCTGTGTTTGTTGTGATGTTGTGATGTGATGCTGTGAGGAATGATATTGGAATATTGTTAGAAATTGGGTTACTGGTTGACTGGGCTGTGAGCCCTGGTCAAGCAACAATCACAATCCTAGTCAGGGTACAGCACAAGCAAACCCCAAATTAACCTATTGCTTAACCTCTTGGTAGCTTGGCACAGAGCTGTCAGGCTTACCTTGAAGGCAATGTGTAAAGTATTTGTGCAACACCGCAAACAGTAAAACAGTGAAAACATCAAACAAAAATATCCCACACCAGTTAAGAAAAATAATGCAAAACATAATAAATAAAGCAAAACCAAAACGACAAAAATCCAGTTAGTGGAACCAGAGATATTTAATTTTAAAGATTTAGAGAAAATAGCGCCAAAATGAGTAAAGTGTCAACTGTGGATATCTGGTCACGCTGGACCGGGACAAATTCAAAGTTCAGGCCAAATGCGAAGGAGCACGGGTTGGTTACAGGGACCCAGTTGGACCAACTGAACAGAGTACCTTAAATCCTGGCTTGGGAAGCGTTGCATGGATTCATGTCGAAGATGATTTGCACAGCCAAGGCAATGCGTCAGTTCCGAGATAAGGCAAGGTCCTGTTGCATTGTTGAATGATCCTCTAGACGAGGGCTTGCGATGAGAAAGATGGAGTTGGGGATGCATCACGCAGTCGGGGAGATGCGCTGGATCTGAGGATATGCGGGCTGCGATGCGGAGTCTGGCATATCACTGAGGCTGCAATCTATGGAGGATGTGAGGGCCTGTGCCATAGATGCATCGCCAGGATTGTTGTTTCCTGCCAGGGAGGACCTGACCTGGCAGTTCGGGCTGGAGTTTTCCCATGGGGAGCAGGGTCAAGACTGATTTGCATATGACTGGGGTGGCATGGTGAGCAAAAGAACGATGGATTTAACCCAGATCTCTTGACTGGGGGTGAGTGTTTGAAAAGTTTCAGCACTCCTTCCATCATCTTGTTAGGTTTGCTATGTTCACCCTAAGTGGCCATGGGTGTGCCCTGACGTGGGTCCCTTGCTTGAGCTGCCACTGGATTCAAGCTAGCCTGGCTGATGAGGGGTGATACCACGAAGCCGGTCCCAGGATTCTTGATTCCAGTCCAGGGAGGACCTGGTCTGGCAGTTCAGGATGGACTGTTACCATGGGGAGCAGGGTCAATACTGATTTGCATATGCCAGGGTCCAAACTGGGGTGGAATGGTGAGCAAAAGAACGATGGATTTAACCCAGATCTCTTGACTGGTGGTGAGTGTTTGAAAAGTTTCAGCACTCCGTCCATCATCTTGTTATGCTTGCGATGTTCGCACTAAGTGGCCAATGGTATGCCCAGACGTGGGTCCCTTGCTACTTGCCACTGGGTTCAAGCTAGCCTGGCTGATGAGGGGTGATACCCCGAGACCGGTCCCAGGATTCTTGTTTCCAGTCCAGGGAGGACCTGGCCTGGCAGTTCGGGCTGGACTGATCCTATGGGGAGCAGGGTCAAAACTTATTTGCATATGGCTGGGTCCAAACTAGGGTGGCATAGTGAGCAAAAGAACAATGGATTCAACCCAGATCCCTTGACTGGGGGTGAGTGTTTGAAAAGTTTCTACACTCCATCCATCATTTAGTTATGTTTGCTATGTTTGCCCTAAGTGGCCAAGGGTATGCCCAGACGTAAGTCCCAACAGGTCCCAGGATTCTTGTTTCCAGTCCAGGGAGGACCTGGTCTGGCAGTTCAGGATGGACTGTTACCATGGGGAGCAGGGTCAATACTGATTTGCATATGGAAGGGTCCAAACTGGGGTGGAATGGTGAGCAAAAGAACGATGAATTTAACCCAGATCTCTTGGCTGGTGGTGAGTCTTTGAAAAGTTTCAGCACTCCGTCCATCATCTTGTTATGTTTGCAATGTTCACACTAAGTGGCCAAGGGTATGCCCAGACGTGGTCCCTTGCTGCTTGCCACTGGATTCAAGCTAGCCAGTCTGATGAGGGCTGATACACCGAAACCAAGCAATGGATTATTGTTTACAGTCCAGGGAGGACCTGGCCTGGCAGTTCGGACTGAACTGTTCCCATGGGGAACAGGGTCAAGACTGATTTGCATATGGCTGGGTCTGAACTGGATTGGCATGCGGAGCTAAAGAACGATGGATTTAACCCAGATCTCTTGACTGGTGGTGAGTGTTTGAAAAGTTTCAGCACTCCGTCCATCATCTTGTTATGTTTGCAATGTTCGCACTAAGTGGCCAATGGTATGCCCAGACGTGGGTCCCTTGCTACTTGCCACTGGATTCAAGCTAGCCTGGCTGATGAAGGGTGATACCTCGAAACAGGTCCCAGGATTCTTGTTTCTGGTCCAGGGAGGACCTGGCCTGGCAGTTCAGGCTGGACTGATCCCATGGGGAGCAGGGTCAAAACTTCTTTGCATATGAATGGGTCCAAACTGGGGTGGCATGGTGAGCAAAAGAACAATGGATTCAACCCAGATCTCTTGACTGTGGATGAGTGTTTGAAAAGTTTCAGCACGCCGTCCATCATCTTGTTATGTGTGCAATGTTCGCACTAAGTGGCCAATGGTATTCCCAGACGTGGGTCCCTTGCTACTTGCCACTGGATTCAAGCTAGCCTGGCTGATGAGGGTGATACCCGAGACCGGTCCCAGGATTCTTGTTTTCGATCCAGGGAGGACCTGGCCTGGCAGTTCGGGCTGGACTGATCCCATGGGGAGCAGGGTCGAAAAACTTATTTGCATATGGCTGTGTCCAAACTGGGGTGGCATGGTGAGCAAAAGAACAATGAATTTAACCCAGATCTCTTGACTGGTGGTGAGTGTTTGAAAAGTTACAGCACTCTGTCCATCAACTTGTTATGTTTGCAATGTTCACACTAAGTGGCCAAGGGTATTCCATAGACGTGGTCGCTTGCTGCTTGCCACTAGATTCAAGCTAGCCGGTCTGATGAGGGCTGAGACAATGAAACCAGTCAAAGGATTCTTGTTTCCTGTCCAGGGAGGACCTGGCCTGGCAGTTCGGACTGAACTGTTCCATGGGGAACAGGGTCAAGACTGATTTGCATATGACTGGGTCTGAACTGGAATGGCATGGGGAGCAAAAGAACGATGGATTTAACCCAGATCTCTTGACTGGTGGTGAGTGTTTGAAAAGTTTCAGCACTCCGTCCATCATCTTGTTATGTTTGCAATGTTCGCACTAAGTGGCCAATGGTATGCCCAGACGTGGGTCCCTTGCTACTTGCCACTGGATTCAAGCTAGCCTGGCTGATGAAGGGTGATACCTCGAAACAGGTCCCAGGATTCTTGTTTCTGGTCCAGGGAGGACCTGGCCTGGCAGTTCAGGCTGGACTGATCCCATGGGGAGCAGGGTCAAAACTTCTTTGCATATGAATGGGTCCAAACTGGGGTGGAATGGTGAGCAAAAGAACGATGAATTTAACCCAGATCTCTTGGCTGGTGGTGAGTCTTTGAAAAGTTTCAGCACTCCGTCCATCATCTTGTTATGTTTGCAATGTTCACACTAAGTGGCCAAGGGTATGCCCAGACGTGGTCCCTTGCTGCTTGCCACTGGATTCAAGCTAGCCGGTCTGATGACGGCTGATACACCGAAACCAAGCAATGGATTATTGTTTACAGTCCAGGAGGACCTGGCCTGGCAGTTCGGACTGAACTGTTCCCATGGGGAACAGGGTCAAGACTGATTTGCATATGGCTGGGTCTGAACTGGATTGGCATGCGGAGCTAAAGAACGATGGATTTAACCCAGATCTCTTGACTGGTGGTGAGTGTTTGAAAAGTTTCAGCACTCCGTCCATCATCTTGTTATGTTTGCAATGTTCGCACTAAGTGGCCAATGGTATGCCCAGACGTGGGTCCCTTGCTACTTGCCACTGGATTCAAGCTAGCCTGGCTGATGAAGGGTGATACCTCGAAACAGGTCCCAGGATTCTTGTTTCTGGTCCAGGGAGGACCTGGCCTGGCAGTTCAGGCTGGACTGATCCCATGGGGAGCAGGGTCAAAACTTCTTTGCATATGAATGGGTCCAAACTGGGGTGGCATGGTGAGCAAAAGAACAATGGATTCAACCCAGATCTCTTGACTGTGGATGAGTGTTTGAAAAGTTTCAGCACGCCGTCCATCATCTTGTTATGTGTGCAATGTTCGCACTAAGTGGCCAATGGTATTCCCAGACGTGGGTCCCTTGCTACTTGCCACTGGATTCAAGCTAGCCTGGCTGATATGGGGTGATACCCCGAGACCGGTCCCAGGATTCTTGTTTTCGATCCAGGGAGGACCTGGCCTGGCAGTTCGGGCTGGACTGATCCCATGGGGAGCAGGGTCGAAAAACTTATTTGCATATGGCTGTGTCCAAACTGGGGTGGCATGGTGAGCAAAAGAACAATGAATTTAACCCAGATCTCTTGACTGGTGGTGAGTGTTTGAAAAGTTACAGCACTCTGTCCATCAACTTGTTATGTTTGCAATGTTCACACTAAGTGGCCAAGGGTATTCCATAGACGTGGTCGCTTGCTGCTTGCCACTAGATTCAAGCTAGCCGGTCTGATGAGGGCTGAGACAATGAAACCAGTCAAAGGATTCTTGTTTCCTGTCCAGGGAGGACCTGGCCTGGCAGTTCGGACTGAACTGTTCCATGGGGAACAGGGTCAAGACTGATTTGCATATGACTGGGTCTGAACTGGAATGGCATGGGGAGCAAAAGAACGATGGATTTAACCCAGGTCTCTTGACTGGTGGTGAGTGTTTGAAAAGTTTCAGCACTCCGTCCATCATCTTGTTATGTATGCAATGTTCGCACTAAGTGGCCAATGGTATGCCCAGACGTTGGTCCCTTGCTACTTGCCACTGGATTCAAGCTAGCCTGGCTGATATGGGGTGATACCCCGAAACAGGTCCCAGGATTCTTGTTTCCGGTCCAGGGAGGACCTGGACTGGCAGTTCGGGCTGGACTGATCCCATGGGGAGCAGGGTCAAAACTTATTTGCATATGACCGGGTCCAAATTGCGGTGGCATGGTGAGCAAAAGAACAATGGATTTATCCCAGATCTCTTGACTGGGGTGAGTATTTGAAAAGTTTCTACACTCCATCCATCATTTTGTTATGTTTGCTATGTTTGCCTCAAGTGGCCAAGGGTATGACCAGATGTAAGTACCTCAGCTAGCCTGGCTGATGAGGGGTCATACCCTGAAACCGGTCCCAGGATTCTTGTTTCCGGTCCAGGGAGGAACTGGCCTGGCAGTTTGGGCTGGACTGTTTCCATGGGGAGCAGGGCCAAGATTGATTTGCATATGGCTGGGTCCAAACTGGGGGGGCATGGTGAGCAAAAGAACGATGAATTTAACCCAGATCTCTTGGCTGGTGGTGAGTGTTTGAAAAGTTTCAGGACTCCGTCCATCATCTTGTTATGTTTGCAATATTCACACTAAGTGGCCAAGGGTATGCCCAGATGTGGTCCCTTGCTGCTTGCCTCTGGATTCAAGCTAGCCGGTCTGATGAGGGCTGATACACCGAAACCAATCAAAGGATTCTTGTTTCCAGTCCAGGGAGGACCTGGCCTGGCAGTTCGGACTGAACTGTTCCCTTGGGGAACAGGGTCAAGACTCAATCAATCAATCAGGGGTTTGTTAAAGCGCGACTACTCACCCGTAAGGGTCTCAAGGCACTAGGGGGGTGCAGGTTGCATCCATCAAGGAGAGGGTCTGTCGAAGAGCCAGGTTTTGAGGTTTCTTGCAAAGATGGGGAGCGATGTTGTCTGTCTGAGGTGGAGCGGAAGGGCGTTCCATGCTTTGGCCGCGAGGAAGGAGAAGGAGCGGCCTCCCGATCTGGTCTTTCTGGTGCGGGGGACCACGGCGTAGGAGAGCTGGGCTGATCGTAGGGTCCTTTGGGGTGCGTGGAATTTGAGTCGGCTGTTCAGGTATGCTGGTCCGGTGCCGTGGAGGGCCTTGTGTGCGTGGGTGAGCATCTTGAAGGTGATTCTCGCCTCGACAGGGAGCCAGTGGAGTGTGCGCAGGTGCTGGGAGATGTGGCAGTGTTTTGGCAGGTTGAGGACCAGTCTTGCGGCGGCGTTCTGGATGTTCTGTAGCTTGCGGGTGAGGTTTTTGTTTATTCCGGCGTAGAGTGCGTTGCCGTAGTCGAGTCTGCTGGTGACCAGGGCGTGAGTGACGGTCTTTCGGTGTTCGAGGGGGATCCATTTGAAGGTCTTACGAAGGAGGCGGAGGGTGTGGAAGCAGGAAGACGAGACAGAGTTGATCTGGCGGTCCATTTTGAGCTCTGAGTCCAGGATGATTCCCAGGTTGCGTGCGTGGTCCGTGGGGGTTGGCGGGTTTCCGAGGGCGGGGGCCACCAGGTGTCGCTCCAGGCATCGGGGTTTGGGCCCATGATGAGTACTTCTGTTTTGTTGGTGTTTAGTTGTAGGCAGCTGTTTTTCATCCATTTGGCGACGGCTTCCATGCCTTCTCGAAAGTTGCGTCTGGTGGTGTTGGGCTCGTTGGATAGGGAGAGGATGAGCTGGGTGTCGTCTGCGTATGACACGATGTTGAGTCCGTAGGTTCTGACGATGGGGGCGAGTGGAGCCATGTAGACGTTGAAGAACGTTGGGCTGAGGGAGGAGCCCTGGGGGACTCCGCAGGTGGTAGCTGTGGGGTCCGAGAGGAAAGGGGGGAGTCTGACCCGCTGCGTCCTGCCGGAGAGGAAGGAGCGGATCCAGTCGAGGGCCTTGTCCTGGATTCCTGCGTCGTAGAGTCTGCGTATTAGGGTGCGGTGGGAGACTGTGTCGAACGCCGCTGATAGGTCGAGGAGGATGAGGGCTACTGTTTCTCCTTTGTCCAGTAGGGTGCGGATGTCGTCTGTTGCGGCGAGGAGGGCGGTTTCCGTACTGTGGTTTTTTCTGAAGCCGGATTGGGAGGAGTCGAGGATGTTGTGTTCTTCAATGAATGTGGCGAGTTGGATGTTGATGGCTTTCTCGAAGACTGATTTGCATATGGCTGGGTCTGAACGGGAGTGGCATGGGGAGCAAAAGAACGATGAATTTAACCCAGATCTCTTGACTGTGGATGAGTGTTTGAAAAGTTTCAGCACGCCGTTCATCATCTTGTGATGTGTGCAATGTTCGCACTAAGTGGCCAATGGTATGCCCAGACGTTGGTCCCTTGCTACTTGCCACTGGATTCAAGCTAGCCTGGCTGATATGGGGTGATACCCCGAAACAGGTCCCAGGATTCTTGTTTCCGGTCCAGGGAGGACCTGGCCTGGCAGTTTGGGCTGGACTGATCCCATGGGGAGCAGGGTCAAAACTTATTTGCATATGGCTGGGTCCAAACTGGAGTGGCATGGTGAGCAAAAGAACGATGAATTTAACCCAGATCTCTTGACTGGTGGTGAGTGTTTGAAAAGTTACAGCACTCCGTCCATCAACTTGTTATTTTTGAAATGTTCACACTAAGTGGCCTAGGGTATGCCCATTCATGGTCCCTTGCTGCTTGCCACTAGATTCAAGTTAGCCGGTCTGATGAGGGCTGATACACCGAAACCAGTCAAAGGATTCTTGTTTCCAGTCCAGGGAGGACCTTGCCAGGCAGTTCGGACTGAACTGTTCCTATGGGGAACAGGGTCAAGACTGATTTGCATATGGCTGGATCTGAACTGGAATGGCATGGGGAGCAAAAGAACGATGGATTTAACCCAGATCTCTTGACTGATGGTGAGTGTTTGAAAAGTTTTAGCACTCCGTCCATCGTCTTGTTATGTTTGCAATGTTCACACTAAGTGGCTAATGGTATGCCCAGATGTGGGTCCCTTGCTACTTGCCACTGGATTCAAGCTAGCCTGGCTGATGAGGGGTGATACCCCGAAACAGGTCCCAGTATTCTTGTTTCCGGTCCAGGGAGGACCTGGCCTGGCAGTTCAAACTGGACTGATCCCATGGGCAGCAGGGTCAAAACTTATTTGCATATGACTGGGTTCAAACTGCGTTGGCATGGTGAGCAAAAGAACAATGGATTCAACCCAGATCTCTTGACTGGGGGTGAGTGTTTGAAAAGTGTCAGCACTCCTTCCATGATCTTGTTAGATTTGCTATGTTCACCCTAAGTGGCCATGGGTGTGCCCAGATGTGGGTCCCTTGCTTGAGCTGCCACTGGATTCAAGCTAGCCTGGCTGATGAGGGGTGATACCACGAAGCCGGTCCCAGGATTCTTGATTCCGTTCCAGGGAGTACCTGGTCTGGCATTTCAGGCTGGACTGTTCCCATGGGGAGCAGGGTCAATACTGATTTGCATATGGCTGGGCCCCAAACTGGGGTGACATGGTGAGCAAAAGAACGATGAATTTAGCCCAGATCTCTTGACTGGTGGTGAGTGTTTGAAAAGTTTCAGCACTCAGTCCATCATCTTGTTATGTTTGTAATGTTCACACTAAGTGGCCAAGGGTATGCCCAGACGTGGGTCCCTTGCTTTAGCTGCCACTGGATTCAAGCTAGCCTGGCTGATGAGGGCTGATACACCGAAACACGTCCCAGGATTCTTGGTTCCAGTCCAGGGAGGACCTGGTCTGGCAGTTCAGGCTGGACTGTTCCCATGGGGAGCAGGGTCAATCATGATTTGCATATGGCTGGGCCCAAACTGGGGTGGCATGGTGAGCAAAAGAACGATGGATTTAACCCAGATCTCTTGACTGGGGGTGACTGTTTGAAAAGTTTCAGCACTCCATCCATCATTTTGTTATGTTTGCTATGTTTGCCCTAAGTGGCCAAGGTTATGCCCAGACGTGAGTCCCTTGCTTGCTGTGCCACTGGATTCAAGCTAGCCACGGGGGTGTGGCCCGCCGTATTACAGATGCGGACTCAGAGGCAAAGAAGCTCTCAGGAGGTGCACTGACAGAGCGCCCCCTGATTGCGGCCCTCTGGTGGGGGGGACCAGACATCTCCTTGCAGGCGGGTGCAGTCACTCACTGCACCCGCCTGCAAGGGGATCTCTTGATCCCCTTTGAAAGTGCAGGTAGGTTTACCCCTGCACTGTGAAAATAGGGAGTGGGTTCAGAGCAGGTGCTCCATTTTTTACATGAATGCGCTGCCTCCAGGGCAGCGCGAGTTCCGGCTGCTCTGGGGGCAGTGCATTTACCCTAATACAGCGCGTTTTCCTGAGTGCGCATTTTCCTTTTAAAAGGTGCGCCCGGTGCAATCAAGGAAAATGCCCCCCTTTGTCTAATACGTCCCTAGGTGTTTGGGTCTTGATGTCTTAATGGTCATGTGTGTGGTCTGTTTCAAAATGTTTCAATCCAGAATGAGCAATTTCAAAAATGATTTTTATTGATGGTAAAATATTTTTCTTGGCACTATTTATGAATTTTATGTGCAAGTATGTCTTGCCAGGTGTGTATGGTGTCGCTTGAGACTCTCAGAGTCCTGTATATAATTATGGAGTCATTCGTTTCTGCTTCAGAGCTTGTGAACATTTACTTGTTGGATAAAAATTGTTCAACCTAGTTTTTGCAATTTAGTGCTCAGATATTCAGAAGGTGTCTTCCTCCTGACATTATTCTTAATATTAGCTATTTCTGAAACATTATCATCCTTTCAACCAACTAATAGGGTGTAATATGTTATTGAAATTTTTCAGAAACGTCTGCATTTTGCTGTCATAGTAACGTTTAATGTATTATTGACTTTAAATGAAGACATAATTGTGAGTTTTCTTTACTAATTTAGGTAAAAAATGGGTAATTACCCAGTACACATTTAAGTACCTGTAACTTTTTCCTTGATTACGTGCACAAATGATGGCCAAATACCTGATTTAAAGTTTGCAGGACAGATTAAGTACTGTTGCCATAGCGGGGTACTTGACTCCCGCCATGGTGAGGGTACTCCGCCTGCCAGATCTAGAGACGTCCGCCAGGCCAGTAGACATCTCTTGCATTTACAGGAACAGTAGTCACAGCAGTTCCTGTAAATGCATTTAAAGTTTGATGGATGGCTCTGTCAACATGACAGAGCTGTCCGTCAAACATTTAATGTTTTTTTGATTTTCAAAAACAGAATCCCAAAGCAATATTAAAAAAAATAATAATAATAAAATAACCCCCTCAGCATTGGAGTTTTCCCTATTCCATAGGGTCATAGTGCAGTTTTAAATGCCCCTTACTGCCAGGTTTTACCTGGCTGTGAAGGACTGTGAAAATTGGCCATAATTTCACCCACTCTAAATAGGTTAAGCGAAAACATGGCCATACCGCCGACAGCCCTTACACTGTTGGGCTGTCAGAGGTGTATGTATGCGGTGGAGATGGAAAAGTCTCCACCGTCTACTACTGAAGGTACGCTTTACACTAAATGAAACAGGTGGAACGTTGCTTTGACAGAGAGGGTACTCTGTCTCCGTTGCGAAAGCCAAAGTCTAAATTAGGCCTCAAATGCCTAAAAGTGGTTTGCCTATTATGTGGATACAATGGCTGTTTTTTCCAATTTAAAATTTTCATAGTGCTATATTATGGGCATTAACTACTTCATAAATTTTGTTTTCACTCAAAGTGTGTCAACTGCAGGAAACAAATAAGCTGCAAACATGGCAGTGATTGATGGTCATTTTTAAGAGGTGATGGCATGGCTAACTAAGGGATCCTTTAGAGTCTGGCAGAGCAGGAGCTCTTCAATAACATGGCAGAGCTCTCTCTTTGCCAGATTTGCGATGGAATAGTGCTAGAAAATCATAATCAAAATTGTGTAGCAGAAATATCTTGTCATAAATATGGCTTACAAAATATCACCTCATTGGAGATAACAATAGAAAATCTACACCTAATTAAGTGATATTTTTATATATTTAAGACACTATTTTTTTGTCAAATGGTATTTTTGCGAATTATGTTCCAATATACAACCCTTGTCATTCCCCTGCCTCATTCAGAGTCGGGAACTGTTCAGTTTCCATCAGCAAAACCTCAGCTAGCTATGCTGTTGGTAACTCCTCACCTGAAAGTCCATCTGTCACTTCCCTGTCAGGTGTCATTGACACTCACCTCACCCCGTTTAGGGCGTGGTAATCATCACAGGATTCTGTTGTGATGATATGTCTTTAGACTCAGAATCTTTATGTAGAACCTTTATGTTGTACAATTCAATGTGTTGTGCTTTGGCGGTGGGATTCCAATCTTGTCAGTTGCCCCTTTGGCTGGCAGGTGGAAATCACATTCTAGCAGGCTTTACTTAAATAAAGACATTGTTCATTCAAGTTTGGAGTTTCTGATGTCTTCAATACATTTTGGCAATGACCAGCCAGCCAAACAGCCTGAGAGGTGAGCCTTGTGTGCAATACCACCATTGTGGGCTGCAACCAGAGTGGCGCAAATCGCCAGACACGCATCAATTGGCGGCCGAAACCAAAATGCCGCAGGATGCGCACCCATTGACTATAGTGGACAGCCTGTGTGGCAGCTGTGAGTAAACTTTTTTATTAAAAAAAAAAGAAGCTGCGTGGTGCTCAACAGCCAGCTCGAGCCACGCTACACACTAAGATGCTGGCCAGCAGGTACTGTCTTGGCCCAATGCACACACGGATTGACGGGCGCGACCCCGCTGTCAAGTACAGGAGACATGCTCTGACTACACAGCTGTGCATATTAACATGCTGTACCTCATCAACTCAAACGATATCCACGCATCGCTACACGATGGGGGATTTTCTCACATCGATGGGTCTGCAGCACCACGTGACCATTAGAGGAAATAACTTGTTTTATTCCCATGTGACTGTTAGAGGAAGGATCGTTCCTCTATCTCTGATTGTACAATACAAAAATTAAACAAGGAAATAAAACTATCTCACAGGAGAATATTTTCTCAATAACTTTTACTTTCTAACATGGAATCCTCAGCAATTGTTGTTCCTCCTCCATTCTTGCCCCATCACGTCACACCATCTATTCAGTGGGAGGACTGGACAGATTTATTTGAAAACTATTTGATTGTATTAGACGGGCAAGACTTTAGACCGGAAAGGAAAAAAGCCTTATTGTACAGTACTTTGGGAAAAGGAGGGCACCATATTTTTAAGTTTCTTCCGGGGGTACTTGACATTAATGAGTAGCCTATACTTGACGTATACAAAGAAGCTAAACTGCGTTGGGAATGCAGATTTGCCAAAGAGGAGAGCATTGTCATGTCCAGATACAAATATTTCACTCACCCACAGAAGTCAGGAGAGTCAATGAATGACTTTGTGTCTAGTTTGTGTGAACTCTCAGTGAAGTGTTGTTTTGGCCAATTGACAGAGAAACTTATGCATGATCAGTTGATTGTTCAATGCAGGAGCAAGTAAACACAAGAGTGGTGATTGGCAGCAAAGAATCCTGCTCCGAAGGATTCACTTAGTATAACCAAAGTAGTAGAAGAATCAAAATTGTGCATGATGGAAATGTGCAAGAAGTATCTGGGGAGTGATGGAGATGAGGTATCTGTGGTACACAAAAAAGATGATTCTCAAAAGAACACTGGTGTTATCAATTTGAACAACAAAACAAAGACAAGTTTTGGAAAGGGGGGCCTTGCTGCTCTAAATCCCTGGAGGCTTGTTATAGGTGAGGGAGTACTTTCCATTCTGGAGATTCTAAGTCGTGTTATGCTGTTAATAAGGATTGCAGGAAATAGGAAATGCGGTTGCAAGGGCCACTTTGCCTACGTGTCTAAACAGAATCACATGTAGCAGTCATGGAGCAACCAAGGGGTGACAGACAGGAAGATTGTGTATTAATCTTGTTTCAGGAAGGATATATAATGAAAGGAGGAGAGTCAAACCGAAAGAATGCTTTGTGGTTAAGGACAAGAATGTTGAATTGATGGTAGATTTGGGATCAGTATATGCCATCATTACGTACAGCATGTGTGAGAAGGAATGGCTACATGTGGTGTTGATGCCCAAGAACATTAATCCGAAAGGATGTCACGGGGGTAGAGTTGATGTCTTAGGTTATTTACAAGCCTTAATAAAGTTTCCGACAAGAGAAATACAGGGAAAACTGTATGTTGCGGAGGATGGACCACCAATACTGGGCTGGGTGCATCAATTTGATCTACACATAATTATCAATACACATGCTCCCAATCAGGTTATGTATGTTGATGCTATTGGTATCAGTGAAAATTCTGGGGGATCTGAGGGAAGTATTTGGTGAAAAATTGGGCCAATTGAAGGGTTGTGCCCACAAAATAATAAGGAAACAGGCTACTTTTCTAGTAAAACACAGGTTTTGAAGGTTGCCTGTAGTAGTTAGGAGTGAAGTGAAGGAAAGGTTAAAAGATATTATGAGGGAGTGTATCATTGAGCCTGTGGAAGCCTCCAGTTGGATCTAACCTGCAGTCATATCTAGAAAGGCTGATGGCCAGCTGAGATTTTGTGTACACTTGAGGAGTCTGAATCAAAATATAGTTACAAACACCTTTCCTTCACTAAATATCAACAAGTTAATTTTATTGCTCAAAGTGGGAAGGTTTTTCTCCAAACTAGATCTCAAAAATGCATATCACTAGATCCATTTACACAAGGAATCAAAGAGCTTGACAGCTCTTGTTACGATGGAGGGCACGTTATAGTTTACCAGAATGTTCTTTGGCTTATCATCAGCCCAGAGTGGCTTTCAATGCATGATGGCCAGGGTGTTTAAAGGGCTTAAGAATGTCATCTATTTCCAAGATAACATCCTAGTGTTTGGTGAGACATAATTGTGCTTTGAAATCAGTTTTGTACAGGTTGAGGGAAGCTGGGCTCACCCTGCGGAAGGACAAATGCAAATTCCTGATTGAGGTGATTGAGTACTTGGTTCACACTATTACTGGTGACGGAGTCAAACCCAGAAGGATTTACTTAGGGCTATCCGATCATCTCCCACACCTCAGGATAAAGATCAATTACGATCATTCATGGGTCTCATCAAATACTATTCTTAGTTTGTGAGAGATTTTGCTGAGAAGACAGAGCATTTAAGGCATCTATTGAGGAAGGGGTGTGCATTTGTATGGGGCAAAGACCAACAGGAATCATTTGAGAATATGAGAAAGGAAGTTTGTGAGGCAGGGATTTTGGTGCTGTTTCACATACGTTTGAGATCTATCTTAACTGTGGATGCTTGTGCTGGTGGTGTGGGTGTTGTTTTGTCACAGCTACATGGAGGAGTGGAGAAAACTGTGGCCTTTGCATTGCGTTCTCTCACTGAGAGTGAACAAAATTACTCTGTCGTAGAGCATGAGACGTTGGCTGCAGAATGGAGTGTTGAGGACTTCAGGACATTTTTGTGTGGTTTGGGTTTCTGTATTCATACAGATCACAAACCTTTTTTAATCAAGGTACTAATACCAGGAGGGACAGGGAAAGGTTCAGCAAGACTGGTGAAACTGGCAGCCAGACTTCAAGAGTAAAGGTATAAGATTGAGTACATTCCAGGTTGACGAAATGCCCAGGCAGACTGTCTTTAGCGTATGTCGCTAGATTGGATGGATGTCAACAAGGAGGCCATGTTAGCAAAAGAACAAGAGGGAGCTGTGGCGTGGATGTCGGTTGTAGAGGAGTGTGGGTATGGAGCCTTCACTTCAAGAGAATGGGGTACGTGTATGGAGACTGATAAAGTGTTAAAAGCAGTTAAACGGATGAGTGTTGTAGGTGGGCGGAAGGAGAGCACTGTTTCACCTTCTGTGAAGCCATTTGTAAAAGTACTTGATGACTTAACTTTGTGTGGTCATGATGCCATTATATGGAATTATAAATTTGTCCCACCTGATGGTCTGAAAAGGGAAGATCGTTGGGATACCACATAAGGGACATCTAGGACAAACATTAACTAAGAGGAGGATAAAGGAACACTTTTGGTGGCCAGGGATGGATGACAAAATCACATCGTGGGTAAAGAGTTGTAAGAATTGTAAGGATTTGGGCCAACCTTGGAGTACGGTGTGCTTGGATTTCATAGGGCCCTTACATGGGGTAAAAGGAGAAGTCAAGAATGTTTTAGTCATGGTGGGTGTGCTTTCCAAATGGTTGTTGGTCAAGTTTATGAAAGAAGTGACCACCAGGTGTACCATTTCGATCCTGCAGAGAGTGTGTTTGAAGGAGGGTTTTCCACAGTTACTCATTACTGATAATGCTACCAACTCACCTCGCAAGAAATGAAGGCATTTTTGGAACGGTGTGGTATAAAACATCACTGCTCGGCTCTGTACAACCCCTAAGCAAATGCTATAGTGGGGAGGGCAAACTGTTTGATCAAAGGTGTGATACTGTTCGCAATTCAAGGAAGATGTGACTTTAAAGAAATGGTGAATAACATCAATCAGGGTTTGTAAAGCGCGGCTACTCACCCATGAGAATATCAAGGAGCTGGGAGCGGGGGGTGCTGATCCGTCTGCGCTATGATGTTCAGTCATGGACCCATCACACCACGGAGAATGGAGTGATTAAAGCATCACCTTTTCGAGATATGAGAGGAAGTAATCCAGGTACTAAATGGACTCCAGCATGGTTGCTGAATTGTGATCGCTAGGGAAAGAAGGACAAATGTAGTGTTGTGACAAGAGGAGGCATTTATATGGGAGATTGGGTGAAGGTGAGACATGGAAGGGTGAGTGCAGGCTTGTCCAAATTCTGGGGTCCGTTTAAAGTGAGAAAGGTGTGTGATGGATTTGTTGAATTGGATAATGGTGACTGTTAGAAATGGGGGTCTCTAGTTGGCAGAGGTAGGTACCTTTGTCCAAGTAGGGACCCTTCTTCCTAGTCAGGGCAAGGGAGTTACACTCCTAAAATAACCCCTGCTCACCCCCTTGGTAGCTTAGCATGAGTAGTCAGGCTTATCTCAGAGGCAGTGTAAAAAGCACTTGCACATAACCAACAGTAATACAGTGAAAACACTACAAAAAGACACCACACCAATTTAGAAAAATATCCAATATTTTTATATATCCAAAACAAGACCAAAACGATAAGAATCCAACATACAGTACTTCAAAATATGCACTTTGCAAGAATAACACTGAAAATGCAGTCCCTTGGAGTTGGTAGCTCCGTCCAGTGCTACCGCGATACTGAAAACATCAGAATCCAACAGTTCTGTCTGACCGCTTCGGTCGGGGTGTTGGCAGACTCGTAAACAGTACCTTTTGTGTTGTGGCCGATGTGGCCCGATGTGGTAACCGTCGGGTTGCGATGCGAAGCGTAGCGGTGCGCCGTGCGGTGTCCTCAGGTCACGGTGCAGGCAGCGGCTCGGTAGCGGTCGTCCAGCCACATCAGTGAGCCCAGGTCTGCAGTGCGAAGCAGGACGGTGCTCAATTCGGTGCTGACAGATCGCGTTGCAGGTGACAGAGCAGATTGAAGAGCAGCGATGGCGTCGGTGAGACCAGGACGGCGAGGTGAAGCGAGGCGGTGCGGAATGCGGTGCCTAGAGGTCCAGTGCAAGCAGCGGCTCGGTGGCGACGGAGTCGGTCGTCGTCATCGGTGAGACCAGGGTTGCAGTGCAAGATGCGGGGTGCCCTCTGCGGTGCCTTCAGGACACGAAGTCGGCTGCTTTCCTCCCTCTGCTGCAACTGAAACCTACGGTTCCAGAGGTGAATGAATTCTTTGCTGTCCCTGAGACTCCCTGAACAGGAGGCAAGCTCAGTTACAAGCCCTTGGAGATACCCAGCAACAAGTTAGAGAATGTTCAGTCCAGTCCTTTCACTGCCCAAGGCAGAAGCAGCAACTGCAGGCCAACCCAACAAAGCGACAACACAGCAAAGTGGCAGCACTCCTCCTGGCAGCTCTTCCAGCTCTTCTTCTTGGCAGGTCCCTTGATTCTAGCGAGTTCTGTGAAGTCTTTTATCTCCCTGAGACTTCCAACAGGAGGCAAACTCTACTTCAAGCCCTTGGAGAAAAATCTAACAGCAGGATGATGAAAGTGCACTCCAGTCCTTTCCCTGCCCAAGACAGAAGCAGCAAGCAGCAGGCCAACACAGCAGAGCACACAGCTAAGTGGCAATTCCTCATGACAGCGTTTCCAGCTCTTCTTCCTGGCAGGTTCCGTAGTTCAGTAGTAATCTGAAGTTCTGGGGTCTGGGCCCCACTTGTTATAGCACAAATTCCTTTGTTCTCTGGTGGCAGAGAAACTCTTTGCCCAGCCAAAACTAGTTATGTCCTCTCTGGTGCAGCTTCCTGGCAGGAGGTGGAGACAGCATTGTCCAAGGCAGACAGGGCCTAATAAGGTGAAAGGGAAATCTTCTCCCACCACTCTAAATGCAGACCAGGCCTATTCAGGTGCTATTGAAAACTCCTCCCACTACTCTGAGTGCAGCCCAGGTCTATTCAGTCCAGCCATGACTCATCCAGGAAAGGCAGGACACACATCAACCTCCCCCCCAGTGACCGTCTGAGAGAATGCACATTCCCAGCTTCTGTCACTCCAAAGCCAGACAGCCAATCCACAAACCAGCAGAGGCACACAGGATGGCTAAGCAAGAAAATACCTACTTTCTAAAAGTGGTATTTTCAAACACACAATATAAAAATCATCTTTACTAAAAGATGCATTTTTATATTCTGAGATCAGGCATACCAAACTCCATCTTTCTATCTTGTCCCCATGGGTATTTATAACATGTTATAAATAAACTCCCATTCTATTCTATGTGACAGATAGCCTTTCCATAATGAAAAACAAAATACACTGTAATTCACTACCAGGACATGTCACACACACCAGTGCATGTCCTACCTTTAACATACAAAGCACCCTGCCCACAGGCATACCTTGGGCCTCACTTAGGGGTGACTTATATGTAAGAAAAGGGAAGATTAGGGCCTGGCAAGTGGGTGCACTTGCCAGGTCGACATGGCAGTTACAAACTTCGCACAGATACTTCAGTGGCATGTCGGAGTTACAATTACAGGCTGCTCATATGGTGGCACAATCAGTGCTGCAGGCCCACTAGCAGCATTTGATTTACAGGCCCTGGGCATACACAGTGCACTGTACTAAGGAATTACCAGTAAATCAGATATGCCATTCATGGAATCACTAATCCATAAACACAATTTACAGGGAGAGCATATGCACTTTAGCACTGAATAGCAGTGGTAAAGTGCCCAGAGTCCTAAAACCAACAAAAACAGGGTCAAAACCAAGAGGCTAAAAAGCAAAAAGTCTGGGCGTAAACCCGCTGAAAACGCCAAGTCTAGCAGTGACTGTTATATTATTATTAAATGTGAAAACAGTGCTTAGAACTCACTAGAAGTCAAAAGGTTACTTGAGGTCGTGAGGGACCGGTGCAAATTCAAAGTTGAGGCGGACCGTGGTGAAGGGCAGGCCGACTACAAGACCCACACAGGTCCCCCGGAGAAAATATCTTGGATGGAGCTTTTGTTAATGTTGAGAGTCTACTGTGTCATCGTCGGGCCACACAAAGTGTGTCCTGAGTCATTGTTGAGCTCCTTTAAGGTGAATGCAATGCGTTGTCGTCAAACCGAGCAGGCTGTGGATTCTTCGGCGAAGAGCAGCCTCTGCGTCGGCGTCGAAGGGCAATGCGGCAGAAATTCTCACACAGTCAAGGTAAAGCGTTGGTTTTTGCAGAAATCAGCTGCAGAACCCACTTCTAAGGCCCAGGACTGGAGGGGGCGTCTCAGTCAATAGTAGGACTCACAGATGGAAGAGTCCAGTAGCAATAGCAGGATTGCAGAAAGTCTTTTCTGTCCCTGAGATTTCCGAAAAACAGGAGGCAAGCCAGCAAGCCCTTGGAGTGACTTTGGGTTCAAGTGAGATGGGTCCAGTCCTTGTCCTCAGCAGGCAGAGATCAGCAGGCAGCAGGGCAGTTCAGCAAAGCAGAGAAGCAGTTCCTCAGAACAGTCAGTCACAAAAAAATGTGGCAATCCTTGCAGCACAACAGTCTTTACTCCTGCAGAGTTCTTCCCAGCTCCAGTGGTGTACTGATTTGGTAGGGCCAGAGCCCTGTACCCAAAAGTGCCTTTGATGTTGGGGGTGACTTCAAACAAACTCTCTGAAGTGCACAAGGATCTCTTTCAACGCAGTCCTGTCTGCCAGCCTATCTGTGGAGGGTAATCAATCCTTTGTGTGGGGACAGGACACAACCTATTCATGTGTAAGTGTGACCTCCCCTCTCCCCCTTCCTGCCAACGAAAGCTATCAGCATGCAGATGAATCCTCTGTCACACCCAGCCCTTCCTGTGTTTGTGGCTGTCTAGAGGGAATGCACAAAGTGAATCTGTCAGACAGCCCAGACATGTATTGGAGAAAGGCTGCAGGCACCTAGAGCAAAGTTAAGAGCAGAGAAATGTCCACTTTCTAAAAGTGGCATTTCTAAAATAGTAATGTCAAATCAGACCTTACCACTTAAGAGGATCTATCATTACCACTCCAAAGATATGAAACAGGATTAACTACTCTTTTCTAATCAAGAACTACAGCTTTAAAGCGTTTTAAGGAATTCCCCTGCTATTCAATGAGAGGAGTAGGCCTCACAGTAGTAAAAAACAAATTTAGCTGTTTGTCACTACCAGGACATGTAAAACTTAAAAGTACATGTCTTACCTGTTAGTTACATAACACCCTGCCTATAGGGCTACCATGGGCCTTCCTTAGGGGTGACCTATGTGTACTAAAATGGTAATTTAAGGCTTGGAAAGTATTTTAAATGCCATGTCAAAATGGCAGTAAACTGCATACACAGGCCTTGCAATGGCAGGCCTGAGACAGGTTTGAAAGGCTACTTGTGGGGGTGGCACAATCCGTGCTGCAGGCCCACTAGTAGAATTTAGGTTACAGGCCCTGGGTATATGGTCTACCACTTTACAAGGGACATACAGGTAAACAAAATATGCCAATTAGGTATACACCAATGTCACCATGTTTAGGGGAGAAGCACGTGCACTTTAGCACTGATTAGCAGGGGTAAAGTGCTCAGAGTCCTGAGGCCGACAAAAAGAATTCAGCAAAAAGAGGAGGAGGAAGGCAAAATGTTTGGGGTAACGCTGCAAAAAGAGCCATTTTCAACAGTGAGAAATGGAATTGTCGCAAGTGGCTCTGTATCAGAAAGGGAACGTTGGGAGCAAAGAGGAGCATCATAGCTAGGAAAGTATTAGCAGTTTCATGTTGATGGATGATGCAGAATTGGTAGGAGACTCAGGTAGGAGTATGTTGAGGAGTGAAAATGGTTGTGGGGATGTGAGGAATAGCGAATGCAGAACAAACCTATCTCAAATGAATGATAGTGAGGCACGGATTCAAAGATGTTGCAAACCGCCTTGGTATTTGAAAGATTACATACAAGGAGAGTGAATATTTTGTTTTACATTTTCTTCCTGTTTCCATCCATGTGAGTTATTTATGTTATGTTTACTTTTGTGTTTTTTTCAGTTCATTTCTTTAGTTCTCTGTTTTGGGTTTTAGGTAGAAAGAGAGAGGATGCAGGGCCGGCTTTAGGGCAGTGCAACTGGTGCGGCCGCACTGGGCGCTGACCTGGTGAGGGGGCGCCAACCTCATGTGGGGGGCACTGTGTTAAGCAATAACTTATGATTGGAGAGATGAGGGGCACTTATGCCCTGTGGTATTAAGCGAATCTGAGGAGGCGGTCATTGAGTGTGGGGGGCGCCAAAAATGATTCTCGCACCGGGCGCCACCAGTGCTAAAGCCGGCCCTGAGAGGATGCGTTGTAATGTTATGTCTTTAGACTCAGAGTATAATCTTTATGTAGAACCTTCATGTTGTACAATTCCATGTGTTGTGCTTTGGCGTGAGTGGGATTCCAATATTGTCAGTTGCTTCTTAGCTGGCAGGAGGGAATCACGCCCTGACAAGCTGTATTTAAATAAAGACATAATATGTTTAACTTTGGAATTTCCAATGTCTTCACTACAGATTCCTGTTCATGGTCCACGGCAGGAGGCATGGCAGAACCACTGCAGGAAAACTCACATGATCCTTGATTTTTCCTTTTACAAAAGCGAACTACCTCTTCAGAAGTTTGTTAATGTAAAACAAAAAATAATGCATGAAATAAATGGTGTCTGTCTTGCATATAGCCTTGCATAAAGTCCAACCACAGTACCAGTGGATGGATTGTAGGTAGCAAGATCCCTGCCAGGCTGCTGGAGATGTCTAGATATGGCAGGCAATCCTATACCAGGGGAAAAGAGGCCAGTGCCCTCGCTGATTTTGCGGTCTTGTGGAATGCCCACCACTGTTTAAATGAGGTTCTGTGGGGTAATTTCAACTTGGGTCAGCAGCTCACAAGCCAGTGAGGTCTGGCCCCCACTCTCCTGGTTTAGAACTGCCTGCTATAATTGGATGTCTACACTTACAGGGATCTCTATACATTCAAGGCCTCATTTACAAGTTTTTGTCACAGGGCAGCGCAGCAAGACACTTTGTTGCACGTCCCTGCGTCAAAAGAAAAGGGCATGAATGCGCCGTATCTATGAGATACGGCGCATTCCTGTCCTCTTCCACTGCACTGGCGCAGTTTTGGCTGCCTTGTGCCAATGCCAGCACCCTTGTACCATGGTGAAAGGGTGTCTGCATTATAAGAATGATTGTTTTTTGCAGGAAGGCACACCTTCCTGCACAAAAACAATCAATGGAGGCGTTTTCCTCCTCCTATGTGTGCTGCAAAAAACAAGGGGAAATAAAGTTATTTCTCCTTGTTATGCCTTCCCCGGGAAGGTGTAGGCTTTTGACGCTGCCCCAGGTGTATGTGATTTTGTAAATCTGCTGCAGCATCGAAATCTGTGAGTGTTGCGTGGATACACCCACGGTAACACCAATGGAACGCCTCTTTGACGCAGTGTAAGGCAAGCCAGAGCAAAGCTCTGGCTTGCCTTACTCAATATCTATGAGGCCATGCAAAGCCACGCAGGGTGGCTTTGTGTCGCCTCATAGATATGATTGACAGGCCTGCGCCACCGGAGCGTCAAAGGAAGTGACCCTTGGGTGGCGCAGGCCTCTTGTAAATGAGCCCCCCGTGCTGCCGCAGGTGTATTACTTGCACTGCAGGCTTTGGAGACGGTTGAGAGGGCACCATATGCTTTTTGACCTGCTCTGTATTCTTCTTTGCTGTACTGAAAGAAACTGCCACAATGGATTTTGTTTCAGCAAAACAAAAACAACAATCACCCTCGTGTGCATAAAACTGTATGTCAGGGCAATTGTGTGGGGTGAGCATTAATGTGACCTGGCAGCATAGTGGCAGACCAGACAGGTTGTCACTTCAAGGGTTTCCAATGAAAATGTCATCTAAGGACCTGCCAGCAGGAACCCTGCAGTTTCCCCACCTCTTAACGGGACGAGGGGATTCAATGTTTGAAGGATGGAGCATGCGCCATTTTTTTGCAGATATAGGGGCGAGAACCAATCATCTAAATGGGATACTTTTTGGGATTATGACCTACAGCCTTTTCCTGTGAGAACTGATAGCTTTATTCTTGTGGTTTGATGTTGGGGATCATTCCCCCAGTACGAGGATTTCTGTGGTCTGGAGATTATTAGTGGCAAGTCATTTGTTCTACTGCACATAGGAAATACAATTAGCATTACTAATCTCATAGTTAAGGTCTCCACCTTGAGCAATGCTTGCATATTATAAGCCTGTGAGGCAGGTGCTGGTTGAGATATGATGACAAAACAGAAGGCTTACATTTCAAGCCTGATCGCTATGACTACTGCTAGAGCCGGCTTCAGCCAATAGCTGTGGGTTATTCAGCTTTCTCTACTGGCAGCCATCTTCCGTTACACAAGGGTGATGACGTAACACCGCATTTTTCAAGACCAATTTTTTACCTCAGAGCAGTTAGGAGAAATCAGTCCATTGCTAGTCCGCGTCTCTGAACTTGCTTGTTTCCAGATCTTTTGCTTTTTCATTGATTTTTGCTCAAAATGATTAAGAACTGATTTGTTTATGGAATGAGAAATGAGATCGGCTTTTGCTCGGTGTAATCAATAGTTCGGACCTTGCTTCTATCAATAAATCTTCATCCCCAATCCTAAAGTCAATCTGTTGATTCATTTCCCTCAGCGGCTCTGAAAGTGGATTACTGCTCAGGTTTTTTCAGAGGTCGTTTAATTACTGAAAACTACATAGGTTGGTCCGCTAGTCAATCCTTCTACTTTTTATGTGTTTTAAATATGTCCTTTACTAGGACAGCTGCTGGTTGCTACTGGAAGGGAGTAGCAACCACAATCATGTTATGTTATGTTATTTCATATTTGTATTACGCAGTTTCACCAAGGGTCTTTAGGCACATAAATTGCAGGGGCTTACAACAGATATTTACCACCCTGCTTTATGGTAATTAGCTTGAAAAGCGTGTTTAGTTTTCGTGCAGGGAAATTTAATTGAAAATAGTAAAGGAAGTACTGGACAATACTTTTTGGCTGCCTGTTGTAAAAAGAAGAGAAAAGTACTCAACAAGGTAGCTAAGAATGTGAAATTTTAGAAAATGAACCATTTGCCCTGATCAAAGACAAATGTTAGAAGGGAGAGTATGTTGAAACTGTTTTATGAATGGTAAAGTTCACAATGGGCATTATTGGTATACAAATGTTTACATTTTATTTACCTTTCATGGATAGCGTGTGGATTAACTTTTTAAATGCCGGCCCTTCTCACTCCACAGGCTGACCTTGTTTATGGTTGGGGCAATTTCGGCTTAAAACTTCATAACTTTTTTCCCTAAAAGCTTTCCAAACCAAATGTGCATCCTTTATTTGCTACTTGTTGGGGATTCTAAAGGTACCCAGGGTTTTGGAATTTCTTTTTTTTTTTTTTTACATTTTAATAGTTTTGGTAGTAGACAATAGCATACCATACATAAACGTTGTCAGTGTTATCTCCAAAACAGGAATCCATCCACCTCCCCAACCCTCGTACCGCATGTCATCTGGTTGGGCATGATATACCTAGGTGGCCCAGAACTCCCTCCCATTTGTAGATGTCAAAGGGATCCAGTTCCCTACCGACCCCTTTAATCCTCCAGTTCTTGTATCTTCACCCACAGGCCCCATATTGTGTTGAATTTCTTCAGGCATCCGTGTGCTTGGTACACAGTTCTATCCATGTGCTTGGTACACAGTTCACTCCGTTTGCATACACTATTCCATGGTACGTGCCCATTGAATCATTCGGGGTGTCGTCCCGCTTCCCCATCGGTACATAATGTTCCTCTTAGCCACCATCAGTGTCACATTGCAAAACATGAGGAAATATCAGTGTATTATCTGCTCCCCTCACATTCCTAGCACACCACTTCTGCTGATAGTTCAATTGGATGTCCCATCACCCGTTCCATGTATCCCGGTATGATCAGCCAGAAGGGCCCCAAATCCAGGTGTTCTCACCAGTGTTCCTCTTTAATTTCAGCCTCAGAGGCGTCTTTCATTGGGGGGTCTTGCCCATTTTGTAGAGCTTGATTCGCATATATTATGCTATGTGTAATATCTTAAGCTGTGTGAGCTGGAAACCTGCTCTAATCGCTACCTCCCTTTGGTAGCTGAAAACTTCCTCCAGTATGTGTCCTCGATTATAACTCAGATCCATTTCGCACCTTTCTTTTAGCTTGCCCAGGGGTTGTAGACTATTCATAGTTAGTTTTCAATAGATCTGCGATATTGCATGTCTATGTAATGGGGACATCAGAATCCTGTATTCTAAGAGGGTTTCTTTGGGTACTTCTTCCAAATGTGCAGTGTATTGTGTCAGTGCATTTTTTACCAGAATATATTTAAATCTTTGGAAGTCTGATAGCCCAAACTGCACTTGGAGTTCTTCAAATGATATCATGCCCCCCGGCCTCCACAGGTTTCCTATCTTAGAAATAGCAATTAGATCCCACTGTTAGCAGTAGCGGCCCGTGGTGGGGGTGCTGCCGGGCGGTGACGTGGGGCGGGTGAGGGGCAGGGTGGGGGGTAGTAAACTACGGAATACGGCCGAATAGAGGTAAGTAGACATATAAATAAATAAAACAAATTTCAGCTTGCGCGCTGCATCGCCAAATGCGATGCAGCGCTGCCATTGGAATTCGTTTATTTATGTATATGTTTACTTACCTCTATTTGGCCGTATTCCGTAGTTTATTACCCCCCACCCTGCCCCTCCCCCGCCCCACGTCACCACCTGGCAGCACTCCCACCACGGGCCGCTACTGACTGTTAGAAGTTGGTCAGGTTTTTCAGGTCCTGGAGCATGTCCGAGTAACATAAAGGCGTCTCCAGGGTGATATTCCCATTCCAGCCTATAACCTTTTTCATTTCTTTCGATATCGGAACCACCATGGCTGTGGGGTTTTGCTGCTTCCGTATGATATCTCTACTGTACAGTGTCCTAAAATATCCTCGTTTAGGCAGCCCCCTAATGTCCACCATGAAGGCCGGTTCACTCTGCCCCGCAAAGTCCCAGTCGTTGATCACCATCAACTGAATTGCCCAGTAGTATATTTGAAGATTTGGTAGAGTTATCCCTCTTCATATTGGCCATTCATTAAGGTGTTAAGGCAATTCTTGGTGGACCCCCATCCCAGAGTAGTACCCTGGTGGTATCCATTACTGCTTGAAAGAATGTCCCAGAAACTATGAATGGCATGTTTTACAGTACATACAGGAGTTTTGGTAGATATAGTGCATCTCTTTCCAGTAGGGATAGTGGCAGCTTTCACCATCGGGCTACGTCTGTCTTATATTGGGTGAGGAGTCGTCCCAGGTTCATATTTATAAAGTCCACTGGGACCAAAGTAATAAAGATATCCAAATATTGAAAGCCCGAAATGGACCATTGTAGAGCACATTCCACATCTCTAGGTGAGCACCAACCTATGGGCAAGACCTGTTGATTGTACTGTTGACCAGGTTGATACAGGGTTTAGAAGTAGGTGTCAAAGATGGTTATGATCTCTGGGGTCATGTCAGCCATCAGTCGTGCCCCATCTCGAATCTCCCATACCTATCTGTGGCCCGGGACCAACCAGAAGAGTTGTTTCCCGGCCTTGTTACCCATTTCTTACAGTCTGTGCTAAGTAACTTCAGTGCCTCACCTTCCACAAGTTGTTTGTATTCTTTTCTTGTCAGTGTTATACGATGTGAAAGTGTCGGAACGGGGTTGTCCTGGTATTGCCCATCCCACTGTGTCAGGCGTTGCTCAGATCGCTCAGCATTTTAGTGGCCTCTTTACTTTCCTGGATATTTTAGATAGTAGGCTGCTCCTCAGTACCATTTTGTACCACTCCCATAGAGTTATATCAGAGTCTATTGATCCTTCGTTTTTCTGTGAAATATTCCTTTGTGGCTTGTATGAGATATTTCTTTGTTTCCCAGTCCCTGGTATCCCAAGGTTCCAGATGCCATGATGGTCTATTTATCTCAGTGTTGGTGATTATTCTAGAGTATAATGGTGAGTGGTTCGAAATCCCCAGGGGCAGAAAGTGGTGTCTAGATATCTGTCTCTCTGTATTTGTGATAATAGGAAGTAGTCTAGTCTCGCACCAGCTTTCAGGGAGGATCCTGATGGTACATACCAGGAAACAGTCATTGTGTGTTCCCCGTTCCAATTTCCCAGGACCGCAGGGTAAAACCCCTCCCTGTCTGCTCACAGCTGTGTGACCACAAGTGGCAGAGACTTCTTCATCATAATTCCTACCCCTCTGGAGTAGGACTAAAACCTTGAATGGGTCACTGTTTTGTATTTGCCCTGGTACAGGAATGCACAATTGTTGCCCCTCATGTGTGTTTCTTGTAGCAGGATTACATCTGGGCTATGGCTTAGCGTGTATTCACAGGAACACTCTCTCGATTTCTCACTCAGATTCCTCCTCACCCTCCTCATGTGAATACCTTTGTCTCAGCATCTCTTCGAATAACCTGCCGGTTTGCAAGCTCCACACTTTTACCACCCCCGGGAGAAAATCTCCCTTTCATCGAGGCATCTAATGGAAGTCATCACTGGCAATGTCGACTCAGCCTTTTCCCAAATTTTCCTTGGTGATTTCAACCTCCACTGGTCCAACCCCAACGACCAAGCGGTTTCTTGCCTCAAAGCATTCCTGAATGATTATGAACTTACTCAGCACTGTGACCAACCAACTCACAATAAAGGAGAAACTTTAGACCTGATCATCGCGAATACGCAGACCATCACATTAGAGAACATTACGCCTTGCGATTGGTCCGATCACCACTCCATCTTATTCTACATTAACAAGGAGGTATCGCTGAGGAAGGCACATCCAACAAAATCAAAGATCTGGAAAAGAGACCTCAGATCAATAAACTCAGATGATCTAGCAATCCATTTTAATTCAGCCCTCTCATCCCAAGCAGACTTGGTTGACGTCCAGTCACTCACGGATTCCTACAACTCGACCATCTCCAACATCTTGGATGACATCGCTCCGCTCCAACAAAGAAACTCCTCAACAAAAATATCTAAACCTTGGTTCAATGTCAATCTAAACACGGAGCGCCGCAATCTTAGAGCAGCTGAACGCGCCTGGAGATCCAATCCATCCCTGGATCATCTGAAACTTCTTAGAGACGTTAGAGCACGTACAACAAACAAATCAAGAGTGCCAAAGTTGATTACTTCAAACTCCAACTTTCACAAGCTGCTAACTGGCCCAAGAAACTATTCGAGCTGATCAAACAGCAGTCAGCGGTAGGCCCGATTAACCCTGTTTCGGAAAGCTGCCCACCTTCTTGCGATGATCTTGCTGCTTTCTTTACTGAGAAATCAAGGCTCATCAACATTGAACTCGCCACTAAGAAGGCGCTATTACCATCCCCAGGGTCTGATCCACCCTTTGATCCCTCAGAAAAGCACAAATTGATCACCAAGAACAATGCGACTTGGGACACTTTTTCACCATTCAGTGAAAGCGACATCAACAAGATTCTCCAGAACATCAATCCTTCTAACCACTTCAGTGACCCGCTGCCCCGGCCATCTTCAAAGAAATCAAGAATGTACTCATTCCCACTTGGACAAGGATTGTAAATGCTTCCCTATCACAAGGCATGATCCCAGAATGCCTAAAAGCAGCGCAAGTGTCTCCTGTCCTAAAAAAACCTAATGCAGATAAATCTGACCTCAATAATTTCCGCCCTATCTCCAACATCCCCACCTTAGCCAAACTACTTGAAAAATGCGTACTGTCCCAACTCTGTGTTCACATAGAGAATTTCCAACTCCTAGGCCAGCATCAATCCGGCTTTCGGAAGGGGCAC
The DNA here is from genome assembly GCA_963921515.1 of Calotriton arnoldi. Classification (NCBI taxonomy): domain Eukaryota; kingdom Metazoa; phylum Chordata; class Amphibia; order Caudata; family Salamandridae; genus Calotriton; species Calotriton arnoldi. The sequence continues at coordinate 164,272 of CAWUFW010017284.1, forward strand.
AGTAATGAATCGGCTCTTTCGCACGTTATGGACGACATCCTAAAAATGCTGGACCAAAATGATGCCTGCCTCCTAATACTCCTGGATCTCTCTTCCGCCTTCGACACGGTCAATCACGACAACCTTCTTTCCATTCTGAAGAACAGGATGGGATTCTCGGGCCTGGTGTTCCCATGGTTCTCATCCTTCCTTCACCACAGATCACAAAGAATCAAGGCTAATCACTCCCTCTCCCAGCCCTCCCCAGTTCTCATGGGTGTACCCCAAGGGTCCGCCCTATCTCCTATCCTCTTTAATCTTTTCTTGGAACCATTAGCTAATCTTCTAAACGCTCGAACACTCTCTTCCATATGTACGCGGGACGACACACAACTTTATGTGAAAATCTCATCCCCGGACAACCCTAATCTCACTCAACACTACCCTAAATATTAGACAAAACTGGTTAACAGAGAACCATCTACTACTAAACACTTCTAAAACGGAATTTCTTCTCATCTCTCCCCCGAACCATGTCACCAAGCTAGACCCTTGGTTGAATCTCCTCACTGCCTTCAACTGCTCCCCTCTTATCATTGATTCAGCCAAATCTCTCGGAATCACCCTTGACAATCACTTGAACATGAAAAATCATATCAGCAATGTCTGTAAGGGAGCTAATCACCTAATGAGGACACTCAGAAACATAAAGCCATTTCTCCCACAAAAAGACTTTAAACATGTGGTACAGGCTCTGGTCCTACCGAGACTGGACTATGGTAGCGCCACGCTCTGTTACCTTCCCAAATACACGCTGGCTCCCCTAAGGGCTTCACTGAACACAGCGGCCAGACTGGTTACAGATACCAAACGTAGAGAGCACATATCTCCAATTTTAAAATCTCTTAATTGGTTGCCCTTTGAAGCTCGAATTCAGCTAAAGATTGCCGTTTTGGCGCACAAAGCCCTGCATCTCAAAACTCCAAAGTACCTAACTCAAAATCTGGAACTATCTTGCGGTGGAAGAGCCTCAAGAAGTGCTATCACCCTCCTCCTGAAACCTCCCATTTTTCGAAAAAAGAGAACTGGTGTCCGAGCCTTCTCTGGAGCAGCGCCTAGGATTTGGAACTCTCTTCCACCGGAAGTACGCACAATCTCTTCAACAATTACTTTCAAACGGGAAGCCAAAAGATTCCTAATGAACATATTTTTACCTTAAATGTAGACAATGATCACGTGCTCGTCCACATTTTGACTGCAACCATTGCTCACTCTTTTGTTGTTATGCTTCCTCACCGCATTTAGAAGCCTGTCTTATCTTTGCATAGCGTATTACTCCCCGTGATTCATTGGTCCGATGTGTGCGAGTATTATGTCTGTTTATCCCTACCTATGACCGATACTGGAATTAGGCCCTTCCTCACCGCAGGTTATATCTCCTCTCTAAGCCTGCTTCATACCTGGTTATTGTACTACTATCCGTGTCTCTTTTGTCTGTGAAATACTCGGTTAGGTGGTTAGAATGAAGGCGATAACCTCTGGGTGTGCTTCCATATTTGTTGTCATTATTTGAATGTTGACTTACTTTCCGTCCTTTGTAAAGCGTTCTGATATCCCTCGGGATCTTGTTCGCGCTATATAAAACTTTATAAATAAAATAAAATAAATAAATAAATGTCTATTCACAAATCTCCTGATCATCCCCTTTTCAACTTACTATCCAGCCTGTTAACATTCCAGGAGAGAATTGTAACACTCAGGTTCATCGCCCCTTGTCTTCGAACTACTGACCCCACCAATGATTGAGCTGTCTGTCGCCCTTGTCCAATTAACATTTAGTTAACTTCGAGTAATATTAATACAAACTTTGGTCCCTCTTTTGGGTGTGTAACTTGTGGGGTCTGCTTGATGCTATGTATTGCCTCCCATCACTTCCGGTGGTATCCTTGTATATATGTCTCTAGTTTGGGAGTGAAATCTTAAATCTCTGCCATCATGGCCCCCGCTGTCTCTCCCACAGGTGGTGGCACTTGCTATCAATCTAGGTTTAATACCAGCTGGAGTGGCGATCCAAGGGAGCTCCATTCCACCATCTCCGGACCTTTGCATCATGCCCGTGTCACCAGCCTCCAGTCCTCCAACCAGTCCCAGACCTCTCCAGGCACGGTAAAGAACCATGATTTCCCTTTTGGCAGGACTGTCAGTTTCTAGTGGAACAGCACCATGTATTGAAGTTCCTTTTCTGTATTTCCACTTACCCGTTGAATGACTGTTATTGGGCTTGCACTTCTTGTGTGTAGTCTGGGAAGATCTGGATATCTTGTTTTTCAATCCTAATCAGGCATTGTTGTCTTGCTGTCTTCAGAACTACATCCTGATCACTATAATTAAGAAGTTCCGCAATTACCAGTCGTGCCTCAGGCTTTGGTGGAACCCCGGGGACCCAGTGTGCTCTCTCCTCCCTAAAGTGAGTCGAGATTTGCTGAGGATGCAAGAATGTTTTGAGAAAGTTCTCGACATATTGTTCAACATTCCAGTTTCTCAGGTATACCTACTAGGCGCATATTATTCTATTATTCCTTCTGGATCTCTTCTCCACATCCTCCACTCATGTGTGCAGGTGGTTTGAAGCCTCCCTGAGGTGGAGTACCTCTGTTTGCAATTGTTTGATGGCTCCGGTATGCTCTTCCAGTGTGGATTCTGCTGTTCCCACCCTGGCCGAGATCTTGTGCAGATTAGTATGCAGGAGGTTGATATCAAGAGCAACAGTGTCTATTTTCTGTTCCAGTGTTGCTTTTGTCCCATCTCTCTCATGGAGGGCTCTGTCACCTCCATCAGTTGCTGTTGGACTTGGTTTCCCAATTCGATTCCCTGCGTCGGGGCACAGAAGGCATACTTTTCCAATCCGTGAGCCATGGTCGCCTTAGTGCCCTTATCACCGACCATTGTGTGTACTTTAGTAGTTGCAGGTCTTGATGTCCGTGGGGTTGAGAGCAACAACACCTTTGCGGGTATTCAGTAAGCCGGATCCGCTATCTGCGCTTCCACACTGTTTTGAGCAGTTTGAGGGGGGCTCTCAGGATTGTGAGGGGGGCCTGAGGAAGGCTCCCTGGGGCCTCCAGGTTGTTCAGTGCAGTTGCATATGTTCTCTGGACCCCCCTTGGGGCTGGAGCCTGTGTCCATATTAGTCCTTGCCCTGGCTGCTTCACATACTGTAGATTGGGGCAGATCTTGTTGCCTTACGGCTCGGCCTCCTGCTCCGCCCAATGACACACCACGGCAGCCCGAGCTGATCGCGGCCTGCCGGGTTTTAGCCTCCCTCCCAGCCAATTTTCGCTGCAGGGGCTCTTCCCCCAGTCTACAATCCAGTGTTTTGCCACCTCCGGGCTTCATTGGGGGCTTCTTCCTACCAATCTGGCCACTGCCTGTCTCCTCAACTATTGATGGGAGCCCCTGATGTTCCGACCTCATCTTCTTTCTGTAGTCCTCACTGGACTCCAGCTGCCACCTTGGGCTCAGGGGCCCCACCGTCTGTTGTTCTGCCGGTCACTGTACGCGCCACTGCTAGCTCACTGGGATCGGTCTGTGCTCCACAGCACTCTCAGAGCCTGGACTGCCGTCCCTTTGACTGCTGTCTCACCACCTTGCTGCTTCTCCGGTGCATGCCTCAGCCTACCCTGGCACTCCCTAGGTTGCCGCAGCCATCACCTGCATCGGAAGCCTGGGGGCCAGTTTTTGAGCAGGATTTCACTCCTGGGCCCGGCAATTGTCCCGCCTTATTCCAGCACAAATTCTCTTGTACTCCATTCACATTTGAGCAGGATTTTGTGAGGATTTATGCCTTCCTCGGCGGGAGCTATATACTAGTGCACCATCTTGATTCAGCACTTGTCAATGCCCCCAGATTTTGGAATTTCCAAACCAAGAAAACATTTTACATTTTAAAAAATGGGGAAAAGTGCTGTGCAAGAAAGTATGTGATTGACTGTTCTAAAAATGACTTCAACAAAAGACTTGTTGTGCTACAATAGGATATTCACAGCTTCCATAAACAGGCAGAGGTGCAAAAAAGTATTTTTTACACCACAATTTTTGCTATTTTGCAAGTGAGAGTCAATTTTTTAAAATTTTTGGTGGTTTCCACCTACTTCCCAAGGGAAGGTTTAGACCTGGCAAGTGGGTGCACTTGCCAGGTCGACCTGACAATTTAAAACTGTGTGCAGACACTGCAGTGGCAGGTCTGAGATAACTTTACAGGGCTACTCATGTGGGTGGCACAATCAGTACTGCAAGCCCACTAGTAGCATTTGATTTACAGGCCCTGGCACACATTGTGCACTTTACTAGGGACTTACCAGTAAATCAGATAAGCCAAACATGGAACTGCCAAACCATAAACAATTTACAGTAGGAGCACTTTTACTTTAACACTGAACAGCCGTGAGAAAATGCGCAGAGGGACTAAACCAGCAAAACGAAGTCAAACGTACCATTAAAAACAGGAGGCCAGAAAGCTAAAAGACTGGGGAAACACACCAAAAGATGCCAGGTCTAATACTTCTTTTAAGGAGTAATGTCAAAATGAGATGCTTTCAATCTCTAACTTCTAGATTCAATGTGATCACATCATTGCACTTCAGAGTCAATTGAAACTGGGACAAGGGTGGAAAGAAATGTTTTGCAAACTGTAGGGTTCTTGAGATGAATGATACTTCTTCACCAGTGTGACTATTAGGAGCTCAAGTGAAAAAACAATAAACCCATCTGTACTGCTCTTAGATCTATTTGCCAGGCGGAGCTCTGTTTTTTTCAATTTTCATTTTATCTGTCACAAAGTGATATTCCTCATCTCCCAGTACATTTAGAAGATTGCCTATACATTGTCAATGCCAAATAACTAAAGAAAAGAAAGTCTTACTATTCCACTTTTATATTGGCAATTAATTAATAAGGACAACTTGTTTGCAACTGCAAGGGCTTCCTGCAGAATCAAAACAGGCACTTTTATGTAATGCAAATGAAATACAGCTTTCTGCCATAAGTGAGAGAATTCAGACCACTAATGTTGCAGGATGTAAACTTAATTGGTATCATATTAGATCAAATAAAAATGTGACCAGTCATTTATTAGGCACTTGCTATTATTAATACTCTTTCATCCCCCTTTTCATCCACTCAGAATTATAGATCCACTTGAGATTAACCAATGGCATACATATGACAATTTATAATTTCCAGTGACAGACAACAACAATAATAAGAATCCGAAAAAAATCAAAGGGTAAGTGGAAGTTATAGTCAGTAAAAACGTCAGTCAAAATATAATGTTTTAAACTAACAAAACCACTGAAGTCAACAGTTATATGCATCTCAAGGAACTAAAACTAGTGCTCTAAAGAAACTATAATTCACACCCTGCCATTTTGTCATGTAATTTCTTTCAGTCTAGGTTCCATCTCTAGACCGTATTGAATATTGATTCGAGCACCAATGGGAATACACCGTGCAGACGAGGAGATTTATGGAGGTTACTCTTAGGTGTCATCTTTGTTATTCCAAATCATTAGACTGGGGAGGCTGTCTATATCAAGGATATTAGGAGATTCAATATTTTTTAGACCTGTCAGCCTTGGGGTGGTCTTCCCACCAACCTTTTGTATTCCTCCTTCATTTTTTTCTGACCTGGTTTTTTCTGCCCTTAGGCCTCTGCACACTTTACGACTGCTAAACAGTGCTAAAGTGCATTTGTTCTCTCCTCTAAACATGGTAATATTGGCTCATACCCAATTGGAATATTTAATTTACTTATAAGTCCCCAGTAAAGTGCACTACATGTGCCCAGGGCTTGTAAAATAAATACTACTAGTGGGGATGCAGCACTGATTGTGCCACCCACTAAAGTAGCCCTTTAAACATGTCTCAGGCCTGCCATTGCAGAGCCTGTGTGTGAATTTTAAACTGACATTTCAACCTGGCAAACTAACCTTTTAACAGACACAAACCTTCCTTTTTTAATCCATATACGTCACCTCTAGGATTGGCCCTGGACAGCCCAGAGGGCAGGTTGCAATGTATTTACAAAGCAGGACATGTGTGTAGGAGAGTAGGATCTGCTTCACAGGGGTACCCCCACTTTTTGCTGATACTTCACTGGTTTTCGACATTAGTCTGGCTGGGGCCCTGCTATTCAGAACCCCAGCCTAGCTGTTTCCTCTTTAAAAGGGTCTCCATGTGCCTTAGGCACATCACTGATTGGGATCTGGAGTGCCCTTGTAAGTCCCTAGTATATGGTATACTATGTACCAAGGGCATAGGTACCTCAGAGGCCTGCCAGGGGCTGCAGCATGTATTATGCCACCCCTGGTAGGCCATCCAAACTGACACCACAGGTCTGCTACTGCAGCCTGGGTAAGGTGGTGCATGCACCCCTTGCTGTGGTATAGGTTACCTATATCACTAAAAGCATACACACATATAAACCTATAAGTCACTCCTAAGGCAGGCCTTATCAATCCTAAAGGCAGAGTGCATGGTTCTTATGTGAGAGGGTGCCCCTGCATGAGCAGGGCCACTCTGCAGCGTTCGGAGACCATCTCTGATGCTGTTTGTAGTGCAGCCTGACCATATACTCTTAAACGCATTATATCCTCGCGGTAAAATGCTAACTATGGAATGGCTGCACCAAAACATGTCGTGTTTGGTGTCAAACATCTTGGAATACTACCCCCCGCCAATCCTGGCGGCGGGGGTAGCATTCCACCCTTCTAGAGGGAAAGGCATGTTAACTCTGACGAGTCCGGTAACTTCTTTCCAGAGCCCTGGCATCACAAAATGGATGCTGCTGCCACAGACACGAGTCTGGCCTCCTGCTGCTGGACGAAACTCCGGCAGGGGAGGCCTGGACAATAGGTTTCTGTCCCAGGGAGGTGTGACCACCTCCCCAGACAGGACAATGTGTATTGGGGCTGGGCGGGAGCACTTTCGGGTGCTTTGAAGTCCTGCACTGGGGGCACATTTGGTGTCCCTGTGCATACCCCAGTTCAAACCGGATCAGGGCTTGCAGCCCCTGCTTTGGCGCGAACTGGACAAAGGGAAAGGGGTGTAGCCACCCCTCTGCCCTGACCCACCCATAGGTGGGGCCACAGAGTAGTCCATCCCCTATTTTTGGAATAAAGGTAGGAACCCAGTCCTTAGGACTTTAGATTATACCTGGACGAAACTCTGAAACAGAATCCTGGACCTTCGACGCTCTACTCACGATTAGAGGACTGAAGAATCTCCCTTGGGGTCAAGGAGTGACTCCTGCTTGGCAGGCACCAAAGAAGCATCTGTCCGGTTCGCATTACTGAAGCTCCCGTCGGACGCCGAAGTCATCGCATCACCAGAGGTGGATTCTCAGACTTCCCTGAGGCTACCCTGAGTCCCCAGCAAAGCTGAGGCCCGTGGCTATCGTGGGTGACTTGAGACCGTGACCCCTGGACACCGAGCACACTTGCAAGTGCACCATCTTCTGGGTCTCCCAAGAAGTCGTGCTTTGGGCTCCGAGTAGCCCTAGCCTCCAGCACCACCTGCACCGAAGATCACTGGCCCCCACTCCACGAGTGTCCTGTAAGCCAGCTCCACGTGCGGCGTCACGAGGCTCCTTCGCGGTCGCTAGCCCGTTGGCTAGTAGCCCTTACCGAAGGCCAATCTTTTCTTTACTTGGCAGTCTGGTTGCTCCAGGCCTGCCCTCACTTACCCTTGCTGGGTGAGTTCCCCAGACCTTGCTGGTCTGCATCATCGACGATCTACATCTTACTCGAGACTTGCCGTTGCCAAGGCCTGTTGGGTCCAATCTGGTCGCCGACACCTCTGCACTCGACAGACATCGAGCAACAGCCCGAATCCTGCTCCTGGTCGCCGACAACGCCTCCCGGACCTCGTGGCTGAAGAGTCAAGACGACCGTCAACGAACTTGAAGCACTCGACATCGGTGGGCATCTGTCCATCGCCCTCCTGGTCACTGGCTAGTGACCCAGACTCTGTCCCCTCTGCTTTCAGGTTCTTCAGAACTCCGATCCACTCTTGGATCCACCCGGACACTTTTCTCCTGGTCGCCAGCAGCACTTTGCAGCAGATCGCCATAAGAAACGACGACGAAACCCGACCCCGAAAGGCACCTATGCACCCGGCTTCCTGGGTGAGGTAACACGAGTACTCCGGTGCTCCCGTGGGTAGAGACTCTTCAAAGTCCTAGATCTCAAAGGGTTTTGTCCTAGTCCTCTTTAAAGTGTCCCTTTCCTCTATTTTCCCGATCCCGACTTTCTCCATAGAAGTTAACGGCGTATCGCGGCTGTGTATTTACACTGCACGCGTCTCCCGTGGGTCCCCTGTGTCACTACCTTGGGTGGTTCCTTGTGGTCCAAGCACTTCTAGAGGCTCTAGGCCTAGTGTCTAGTTCAGTCGTGGTTCGCATACCACTTTATTGGTATATGGTTTGGTACGCCCCTAGGGCCCAAACGTGTATTTGTGCTATTACTGTGATTTAAGATCTTATAACCTATGTATTTCGAACTCTAGCCTCATAAAGAGACTAGAGGGGTGTGTTTAGTAATAAATACATATATTTTGAATATATACCTGGTGTGGTGCTCTTTCATTTGGTCACTCAAGAGATTATAGACTGGTAAAACAAGCTGCTTTACATTCCTTCAAGACTTAGCCTGAAGGCTGCTCTCCACAGCTACCACTAGGATAGCTTTCAATAAGGTTGTCTTTAACCTACCTACCATAAGAGTCGATTTGGACTGGTGCAAGGTGCCCACTATAATTAGTGGACAGCATATGCCAGGCCAACTTCTCACATTGGTGTGCAGCGTGTGGGATTCCAGCTTGCTATTGTTTTACCAGATAATCTCAATTGAATTGATCAACTGAAAACCACTAAAGGTACCTAAGGTACATATAATTTAAGCTTAGAATATCAGTAAGTTCTACTGAACTTAGAGTTGTGTGTTAAGGGATAGCACAACCCTTTCTACAACTCAAGAGAGTTTAGTAGGCCACACTAGAGTAGGTAGTGCATACACCACACCACACTAGTAATGTCTTTAAAAGCAGGATCTAGAGATGCCCTGCAGGAAGCCATTGAGCTTCCCCTCCAAGTATGACACACTCCCATTCTTGGAACTGAGAGCTTTGTGTAACGTGAGGAAATTAAGGACAGGCCAAAGTCCCACCACCCAACACCTCCAGGAGATGTTGGTGGCTTATGATCTTAGTAAGTCCTCAGAGACTGAAGGGGTAGGAGCAGAGGGTGGGCCAGCAGATGAGGAAGGGGCCAGGGGTACTACTACCCCCAGCCCCCTCTGAAACTGACCAGGAGGGTGACAATGACCCTGACCTGGAAAACCCAATCCCTTCTGGGGAAGATGAAGATGAGGATCTGGAGAACCACACCTTTGTCCCCCCAGGAAGGATTATGAGTGTGCTCAGAAAGTCTAGGTCTCCTTCTCAGGAGTCTAACCACTCTGGCACCTCAATAGGGAGCTCTGTTTCTTCTCACAGGAGGGAATCCTCTCATGAGAGAAGAAAGAGACTGGTCCAGTATGAGGAAACTCAACTGGAGATCAGGAAGAAGCAATTGGCTTTAGATAGAGAATCCCTAGATCTCCTTAGGGAGAGAAGAAAGTTGGGACTAGAGTCCCATGGTGGCAGCCATATCCCTAGAGATAGGGAAAGGTCCTATGACCATAGGAACCTGAGCAAGATTGTCCCTCCCTACCAGAGTGGGGATGATATCCACAAATGGATAACTGCTTTAGAGAGGGCCTGTAAAGTACAGAAGGTCCTCAGGAGCAGTGGGCAGCAATCTTGTGGCTCTCCTTTGCTGACAAAGGTAGAGACAAGCTCCTCACTGTTAGAGAGGAGGATGCTGATAATTACAAGGTCTTGAAGAGTGCTCTTATTGATGGGTTTGGCCTAACCACTGAACAGTACAGGTTGAAGTTCAGAGACACCCAAAAAGCACAGACTCAAGACTGGGTAGACTATGTGGATTGTTCTGCCAAGGCTCTGGAAGGCTGGTTGATGGGCAGTAAGGTGTGTGACTTCTCAGGATTGTATAATCTGATAATGAGGGAGCAGATTCTTAATAACTGTCAAAACCAGCTGTTGCATCAGTACCTGGTTGACTCTGATCTGACCTCTCCCCAAGAATTGGGAAAGAAGGCAGACAAATGGGTCAGAACCAGGGTGAAGCAGAAGGTACAGAACCAAGGTGGGGAAACCAAGAAGCAAGATGCTAAGAACTCTGACAAGGGTGGGGAGAAGGGTAAAGATCAAAAGTCTTCATCAGGCCCCCAAAAATCTTCTTCTGGTGGGGATTCCCAATCTACCAAGGGTAAAGGCCAAAGAAAACCATGGTGCAAGGTCTGTAAGCAAAAGACCCACTGGACCAGTGATTGCACCAAGTCCAAAGACTCCAGTCCAGCACCCACCAATGCCCCTAAGGCACCTGTTCCCCCTAGTACAGTTGGTGGAAGTGCTCCAGCAAAGGGTTTAGTAGGGTTCACCCTGGGAACTGAGTTGGGCTCTGACTTAGTCAGGGAACTGACTCAGGCTGTGTTAGTCTGTGATGGAGGCATGGATGTGACCTCCACTGTGAGTCCCAGTAATCTGGGCAAGTACAGACAACAGCCTTTAATCAATGGACGAGAGGCTTTGGCATTTAGGGACACAGGGGCAAGTGTCACAATGGTGACACAAGACCTTGTGCTACCTGGGCAAGTTATACTTGGTGAAATGTACCAAGTGACCAATGCTAGCAATGTCAGAACAGACCATACTCTGGCAGTTGTTAACTTCTCCTGGGGAGGGGTAACTGGCCTTAAGAAGGTTGTGGTAAGTGCAAACCTACCAGTCGAATGCTTGCTTGGCAATGACTTAGAGACTTCTGCTTGGGCAGAAGTGGAGCTCAGGACCCATGCAGAAATGCTGGGGATCCCTGCAGATGTGTTTGCTGTGACCAGGTCACAAGCTAAACTGTCTAAAACTGAACAGGCCTTGGATTCTGGAAGAATGGACCAAGTGCCTTCCAAGAGGAGGAGTAGTAGGGTTAAGGCAGTGCCTTCCCCTTGGCTCAGGAGGAAGATCAGTCCCTTGAGGGGGATGATCTCAGCCCTGAAGAAGGAACTGTCCCAGAGGAACTTGAGCCTGACCAGGTTGAGTTCTTGGGGACAGGGGGACCTTCTAGGGCAGATCTGAGCCAGGAGCAGCAGAGCTGTCCCTCCCTTGAACCCCTCAGACAGCAAGCTGCTGCTGAGGCTGCTGGGAAAGCTAGTGGTCCCCATACAGTGTATTGGGATGATGGACTCCTGTACTCAGAGAGTAGAGACCCCAAGCCTGGTGCTACCAGGAGGTTGGTAATACCTTTGAAGTTCAGGGGCTTCCTATTGACCCTAGCCCATGATATTCCCTTAGCAGGACACCTGGGCCAGAACAAGACTTGGGACAGAATTGTCCCTCACTTTCACTGGCCCCACATGTCTGAAGACAGTAAGGAGTTTTGTCGCTTCCTGTGTAACCTGCCAAGCCAGTGGCAAAGCAGGTGGCACTACAAAGGCCCCCTGATACCACTACCTGTGGTGGGGGTGCCCTTTGAGAGGGTAGGGATTGACATTGTTGGTCCCATGGATCCCCAAACAGCATCTGGGCACAGATTTATACTGGTGGTAGTGGATCATGCCACCAGGTATCCAGAGGCTATACCCCTTAGGACCACTACAGCACCTGTGGTGGCAAGGGCCCTCCTGGGAATTTTCTCAAGAGTGGGCTTTCCTAAGGAGGTGGTATCAGACAGGGTGCAAACTTCATGTCTGGGTACTTAAAGGCAATGTGGAAGGAGTGTGGAGTTACTTATAAGTTCACCACACCCTATCACCCACAATGCAATGGTTTAGTTGAGAGATTCAACAAAACCTTGAAGGGCATGATTAAAGGGCTCCCAGAAAAGCTTAGGCGTAGATGGGACATACTCTTGCCCTGCCTTTTATTCGCATATAGGAGGTGCCTCAGAAGGGGGTTGGTTACAGCCCTTTGAACTTCTGTTTGGCCACCCTGTGAGGGGTCCACTGTGCTTGGTGAAGGAAGGATGGGAGTTACCTCTCAAGCCCCCAAAGCAAGATATAGTGGACTATGTACTTGGTCTCCGCTCCAGGATGGCTGAGTACATGAAAAAGGCAACCAAAAACCTTGAGGCTAGCCAGGAACTTCAAAAGGCCTGGCATGACCAAAAGGCTGTCCTAACTGTTTACCAGCCAGGACAGAAGGTGTGGGTGTTGGAGCCAGTGGCCCCAGCAGCTCTCCAAGACAAATGGAGTGGACCCCACACTATTGTTGAGCAGAAGGGTGAGGTCACTTACTTAGTAGACCTGGGAACACCCAGGAGTCCCCACAGGGTTCTCCATGTCAACAGACTTAAGCCATATGTGGACAGGGCAGACATGGGCTTGCTCATGGCTACTGATGAAGGGCAGGAGGAAGAGAGTGACCCACTCCTGACCTGCTCTCACAGAACCCTGACGATGGGTCAGTTGAATGGTGCAGCCTTGGCAGGCAGCCTCACTACCCAGCAACAAACTGATTGCAGGCAAGTCCTCAATCAGTTTAGACATATGTTTTCTCTGACACCCAGTCAGACCACCTGGTGCACTCATGAAGTGGACACTGGGGACAGTCTGCCTATTAAAAACAAGATTTATAGGCAACCTGACCATGTCAGGGACTGTATCAGGACTGAAGTCCAGAAGATGTTGGAATTGGGAGTGATTGAGCCCTCAGATAGCCCTTGGGCTAGTCCAGTAGTCCTAGTACCTAAACCTCACACCAGTGGTGGGAAAAGAGAGATGAGGTTTTGTGTAGACTACAGGGGCCTCAATGCAGTCACTAGGACTGATGCCCATCCAATACCCAGGGCAGATGAGCTCATAGATACTTTGGCCTCTGCCAAATATCTCAGCACATTTGACCTAACAGCTGGCTACTGGCAGATCAGACTAGCTGATGCTGCAAAGCCCAAAACAGCATTTTCAACCCCTAGTGGGCATTATCAATTTGTGGTGATGCCCTTTGGTCTGAAAAATGCACCTGCCACTTTCCAGAGGTTGGTGAACACAGTTCTCACAGGACTGGAGGCCTATAGTGCAGCTTATCTAGATGATATTGCTGTCTTTAGCTCCACCTGGGAGGATCACCTGGTCCACCTCAGGAATGTTTTACAGGCCCTGCAAAAGGCAGGCCTGACTATCAAGGCCACTAAGTGCCAGATAGGGCAGAGTCAGGTTGTGTACCTGGGCCACCTTGTGGGTGGAGGCCAGGTTCAACCTTTGCAGAGCAAGATCCAGACCATCATGGACTGGACTGCTCCAACTACCCAGACTCAGGTGAGAGCCTTCTTAGGCCTGACTGGGTACTATAGGAGATTTGTCAAGGGGTATGGATCAATAGTGACACCCTTGAATGACTTAACTTCTAAGAAAATGCCCAAAAGGTTCAGTGGACAGTTAGCTGTCAAAAGGCATTTGATGACCTCAAGCAGGCCATGTGCACTGCTCCAATTCTGCAGAGTCCTGATTACTCCAAGAAGTTCATTGTTCAAACAGATGCATCTGAATTGGGGGTAGGGGCTGTACTGTCACAATTGAATGAAGAAGGTCAGGATCAGCCAGTAGCTTTTATTAGCAGAAGGCTGACCCCTAGAGAGAAACGTTGGTCAGCCATAGAGAGGGAGGCCTTTGCTGTGGTCTGGGCTCTGAAGAAGTTGAGGCCATACTTGTTTGGTACACACTTCCTGGTTCAGACAGACCATAAGCCCCTCTTATGGCTAAAACAAATGAAGGGTGAAAACCCCAAACTGCTTAGGTGGTCCATTTCCCTACAGGGGATGGACTTTACAGTGGAACATAGGCCTGGGAGTAACCATGCGAATGCAGATGGACTCTCTAGGTATTTCCACTTAGAACATGAAGACTTAACTGGGCAAGGTTAGTTTAATGTCCCTACGTTTGGGGGGTTGTGTAGGAGAGTAGGATCTGCTTCACAGGGGTACCCCACTTTTTGCTGATACTTCACTGGTTTTCGACATTAGTCTGGCTGGGGCCCTGCTATTCAGAACCCCAGCCTAGCTGTTTCCTCTTTAAAAGGGTCTCCATGTGCCTTAGGCACATCACTGATTGGGATCTGGAGTGCCCTTGTAAGTCCCTAGTATATGGTATACTATGTACCAAGGGCATAGGTACCTCAGAGGCCTGCCAGGGGCTGCAGCATGTATTATGCCACCCCTGGTAGGCCATCCAAACTGACACCACAGGTCTGCTACTGCAGCCTGGGTAAGGTGGTGCATGCACCCTTGCTGTGGTATAGGTTACCTATATCACTAAAAGCATACACACATATAAACCTATAAGTCACTCCTAAGGCAGGCCTTATCAATCCTAAAGGCAGAGTGCATGGTTCTTATGTGAGAGGGTGCCCCTGCATGAGCAGGGCCCTCTGCAGCGTTCGGAGACCATCTCTGATGCTGTTTGTAGTGCAGCCTGACCATATACTCTTAAACGCATTATATCCTCGCGGTAAAATGCTAACTATGGAATGGCTGCACCAAAACATGTCGTGTTTGGTGTCAAACATCTTGGAATACTACCCCCCGCCAATCCTGGCGGCGGGGGTAGCATTCCACCCTTCTAGAGGGAAAGGCATGTTAACTCTGACGAGTCCGGTAACTTCTTTCCAGAGCCCTGGCATCACAAAATGGATGCTGCTGCCACAGACACGAGTCTGGCCTCCTGCTGCTGGACGAAACTCCGGCAGGGGAGGCCTGGACAATAGGTTTCCTGTCCCAGGGAGGTGTGACCACCTCCCCAGACAGGACAATGTGTATTGGGGCTGGGCGGGAGCACTTTCGGGTGCTTTGAAGTCCTGCACTGGGGGCACATTTGGTGTCCCTGTGCATACCCCAGTTCAAACCGGATCAGGGGCTTGCAGCCCCTGCTTTGGCGCGAACTGGACAAAGGGAAAGGGTGTAGCCACCCCTCTGCCCTGACCCACCCATAGGTGGGGCCACAGAGTAGTCCATCCCCTATTTTTGGAATAAAGGTAGGAACCCAGTCCTTAGGACTTTAGATTATACCTGGACGAAACTCTGAAACAGAATCCTGGACCTTCGACGCTCTACTCACGATTAGAGGACTGAAGAATCTCCCTTGGGGTCAAGGAGTGACTCCCTGCTTGGCAGGCACCAAAGAAGCATCTGTCCGGTTCGCATTACTGAAGCTCCTGTCGGACGCCGAAGTCATCGCATCACCAGAGGTGGATTCTCAGACTTCCCGAGGCTACCCTGAGTCCCCAGCAAAGCTGAGGCCCGTGGCTATCGTGGGTGACTTGAGACCGTGACCCCTGGACACCGAGCACACTTGCAAGTGCACCATCTTCTGGGTCTCCCAAGAAGTCGTGCTTTGGGCTCCGAGTAGCCCTAGCCTCCAGCACCACCTGCACCGAAGATCACTGGCCCCCACTCCACGAGTGTCCTGCAAGCCAGCTCCACGTGCGGCGTCACGAGGCTCCTTCGCGGTCGCTAGCCCGTTGGCTAGTAGCCCTTACCGAAGGCCAATCTTTCTTTACTTGGCAGTCTGGTTGCTCCAGGCCTGCCCTCACTTACCCTTGCTGGGTGAGTTCCCCAGACCTTGCTGGTCTGCATCATCGACGATCTACATCTTACTCGAGACTTGCCGTTGCCAAGGCTTGTTGGGTCCAATCTGGTCGTCGACACCTCTGCACTCGACAGACATCGAGCAACAGCCCGAATCCTGCTCCTGGTTGCCGACAACGCCTCCCAGACCTCGTGGCTGAAGAGTCAAGACGACCGTCAACGAACTTGAAGCACTCGACATCGGTGGGCATCTGTCCATCGCCCTCCTGGTCACTGGCTAGTGACCCAGACTCTGTCCCCTCTGCTTTCAGGTTCTTCAGAACTCCGATCCACTCTTGGATCCACCCGGACACTTTTCTCCTGGTCGCCAGCAGCACTTTGCAGCAGATCGCCATAAGAAACGACGACGAAACCCGACCCCGAAAGGCACCTATGCACCCGGCTTCCCTGGGTGAGGTAACACGAGTACTCCGGTGCTCCCGTGGGTAGAGACTCTTCAAAGTCCTAGATCTCAAAGGGTTTTGTCCTAGTCCTATTTTAAGTGTCCCTTTCCTCTATTTTCCCGATCCCGACTTTCTCCATAGAAGTTAACGGCGTATCGCGGCTGTGTATTTACACTGCACGCGTCTCCCGTGGGTCCCCTGTGTCACTACCTTGGGTGGTTCCTTGTGGTCCAAGCACTTCTAGAGGCTCTAGGCCTAGTGTCTAGTTCAGTCGTGGTTCGCATACCACTTTATTGGTATATGGTTTGGTACGCCCCTAGGGCCCAAACGTGTATTTGTGCTATTACTGTGATTTAAGATCTTATAACCTATGTATTTCGAACTCTAGCCTCATAAAGAGACTAGAGGGGTGTGTTTAGTAATAAATACATATATTTTGAATATATACCTGGTGTGGTGCTCTTTCATTTGGTCACTCAAGAGATTATAGACTGGTAAAACAAGCTGCTTTACATTCCTTCAAGACTTAGCCTGAAGGCTGCTCTCCACAGCTACCACTAGGATAGCTTTCAATAAGGTTGTCTTTAACCTACCTACCATAAGAGTCGATTTGGACTGGTGCAAGGTGCCCACTATAATTAGTGGACAGCATATGCCAGGCCAACTTCTCACAATGTACTTTTATGTTTTACATGTCCTGGTAGTGAAAAGCTCTTAAATTCGTTTTTCACTACTGCAAGGCCTATATCTCCCGTAGGATAACATTGGGATTACCTTATTACATTTTATAAGTGAAATTTCCAAATGGGAAGGTATTACCTAATTTAAAATCCTAAATTATGGTGAAGTCGAATTTTAAATTACTATTCTGAAAATACCACTTTCAGAAAGTTGGAATTTTCTTGCCTTATCGGAACCATAATTAAACTGGGAAGTAAGAAGAGAGTGGGCTCACTCAACTTCCAAACTATATGAAATAACCGATGAGAGAGAGCCTATCTCCTATGTCCTGATAGACCCCTTGATTTGACAAAGGGTGCTCCTATTTTGTTTATAGAAGAACCCTCGTCCACTAA
Source organism: Calotriton arnoldi (assembly GCA_963921515.1). Lineage (NCBI taxonomy): Eukaryota > Metazoa > Chordata > Amphibia > Caudata > Salamandridae > Calotriton > Calotriton arnoldi. The sequence continues at coordinate 181,455 of CAWUFW010017284.1, forward strand.
TTTTCATTAGTGGCATGCTTCACCATAGGGTTCCCACCCAAGATGCCTAGTGCATCTGGGTGAGCTTCGACACCTGAGTTACAGCGGAGCTGTTTTCCTTTATCAAGGAACAAATGTGTTAAAATTACATTAAGGTATCCCTGCCAGGAAGGGTGATATTTATTAATGGGAGCCTTAGGTAAGATAAAAAAAAATCACAAGGCCGGATGGGGAAGGAGACAGTTATGATCTCTCACATCTTCGTCTACATGTTTCAGCCATGTTTCAGATGCCACTCAGGGTCAAATGGCTTTCTTCAGGACTGATAGCTAGATCCCTTTTATATTATCAGCTGTTTGCCATACACTTGTGTACTCGTGCATTCTATGAGTTGTGATATTGTGATATTGTGCTGTAACTTACAGCGAGATTCTGACGAGTTGTGCCAACAGTCAAATAGGCTGGCACTATGACTTAGTGCTGGGAGCGCGGTCTGCACTGAAAAATCAGCGTGAAGGGTGGTACATGGTGTGCCAGAGGGATCAGCTGCTTGAGTTGATTTTGCTGTTGCTCGAGTAGATTCTCTACTTGAGTGGCAGCCTTCTGACCGTGAACCTTCACGATCACCCTAGACTGCCCACGTTGGAAAAATCTTGGCTGATATCCTCCTAGTGACTGAAAATAGCATGTGGGGATGCCAAATCTCGCATTTGTGCTCGCCGACTTACCCTTTTGGTGCATGCGCAAGAAAACATTCTGCCACGTGACAATTAGCACGGAGTTGCCAAAATTCCACCAATTCCGCCAGCAGAACAGAATAATTCACCCACCCCTAAACTGTATATGCTGTAAACAATTTCTTAATCATATGTTTGTGGTTATTCATGAACAACTTGCTGGTAGAGTCAGTGACGTAACATAGGCCCCCGCAGCCCCCGCGGTGCGGGGGGCCCCGAGCTGCAGGGGCCCCCTCAGCACAGTACTCTGGCCTGAAAGCTCGTATTAAATCCAGAGCGGGCCCCCTCCATGTACCTTGCAGGGGGGACCCCTCAAATTTCGTTACGCCAGTGGGTAGAGTCCCACCCTGGAATTCCATGCCGCACCACCGCTGTCAAAGGCTGGAGTAAGTACCTTTTGAAGGGTGGTAATGGAGATGGAATACCCTCATATTTAACAAGACATGGAATTCTCTGCAGGCAAAAACATTTTCCCTGTGGCGGATTAAAAGTAAAAAAGAGTTTAATGCAAATTCTTGCATTATTAACTCTCGGGGAATTTTACATCTGTGCACGTGTACATTTTGAACATTGGAGTGCTCCTGAATTTTTGGGTGAATCCCATCAAAGGCGGAAATGTACTCCAAACGTAGGTGTAATCCTATGGGATCATATTTTTCAATTTTTTTAATATGGGATTTGGGAGTCAGGCTACATTTTTAATATTTGCCATCTCTAAATCTAAATCCAATTCATGTTTTCAGTGATTGCACCTTTCACCTGACGCTGATCAGTTGAGGGCTGGAATCTTTCTTAAAACACCTCAAATGATTGATTGACAGATTTATGGACCTGAACGAGGGACAGAGTGACGGACTGACTGATTAATTGACTGATTGGATGGGTGATTTGTGGCTCTGTATAGTGCCAGCATGTCACTAAAGTTGTCTCGATGTCGTAATGGACATTCAATCAAAAAGTGGAGAAAAAAGTGACAACGGTGCTGGGGGTAAGCATCCTGCGGATAAAAACAGCAGAAAGAATGTGGTGTATTCTGAAACTAGCAAGTAATTAATTCATGAAAAAAGAAACAGTAGAAGCTATTAATAGTTTCCATGATTGCATTATCACACTCAAAGCAATGGTTTTCCATTAAGTGAATCTGAATAATGCCTCTGGGGTGATACTGGAGCGAAGGACGGTTTTCAAATAAAAAGCTCCCTTGGTGACCAAATTTAATTTTTGCAACATTAGTTCCATGGACCATTAACATCATCCTCTCCCAAGTTCCATTTTTTTCTATTTTATTCCCTGACAGATTAACGTCCTGCATATTTCCTTTTCTTATGTATGTGGTGGAGCATGTTTCTCTGATATGGGCATGACATCACTTCGCATTTCAGTGACCTCATCGAGTATCTGACTACTATAAAAGCATAAGTAATGCACGTGCGTACATGAAACATAACAGCATGGCGTCTCTGAGATAAACATAAGGAACCATGTAATACCATCACCAACGAAGACGTTTTGGATTTCATTCCTCCGTGTGTGCTCAAATTACAATTCCTCTTGGCATACCATTGAGCTGGGCAGAGACTACCACCTATCATTAACCCCAAAACATTTACGTTTATGTTGTTTTCTTTTTCAAATACACCCAAAATATGTTTTGCATGTGGTAAATTGTATTCTCTGAAAATCCTTGCACTGGGCCTCCTTTCTTCCATCCTCACCCCCCAGGGCTTTAAGTGGGAAAAAAAAACTGGGTGTGCTCTAAAAGGGGCGTGGCAAATTTCTTAAAGGGGTGTGGCCTATCCGAGTAGGGGCGTGGTCTAAATCAAGATAACTAGCATTGTGTGCTTAAGAAAATCATGAAGTCGCATCCAGCAAAGGATAATAAAATTGGCAAAAAGGTATATTTATTAAGTATAAGCCATAAAATACCAAACACTTTAAAAAACATGTAAAAATTATTTACATTACTTAGAAATCTATTGCAGGATTTCCCAAAACCCTTGAAGATATTCACTGTGTCTATTTTGCTGGGGTTTCTCACAACAATTTTCTTCAGCAGACCTTCTACCTTTTGCCAGCCAACTCTTTACATACAGCTTTGCGTCAAATGTTTCAAATGGAGGACCATTGAGTTTTACCCATAAGCATGAAGAAATGGTCTCTACAAGAAGAGAGGCCCTTGTTGGACTAGCAATTAAGTTCATTGCGCTGAAACCTCTCTCGCAATCCGCATTTCTTGCTGGCAGGGTTTCCATGCAAACTACTAACTTTTTTAATGCTTTAGGGGTTTTCTTTCCACCAAAATCTTTAAAAAGTCTAAAAGCTTGGATAGTATCTCTTGATGGCAGCTGAAACTCTGAACACAGTTTCTGGATATCTGTTTCACCATAAAGAATGCATTCATCACCAGAAGGCAAGTTGCCTGCATCTAGCACACTGAAGCTGGCTATAAGTTCTTTCTCAGAATCCGGGGCACATCGTTTATTGATATTTACAGACAGACTTTGGTAAAACTGATTTTGATTAAGGGCAAAGGAGTTACTTCTACCATGGAAAAGAGGAACATTCTTGAATTTGCCCTCGTCAACTGCTCTCTGAGCCGCAGAAGCAAACTCCCCTGGTGAGTCCTTCATTGCTCTAAATATACGTACTTGACTAACCAAAAGTCTGTGGGCATTAACAATTGTAATGTCCCTCCTCTGTAAGGAGAGTGATAAGTCTTTGAGCTCTTGAAGTGCATCACACATTACCCCCAAATCTCTGATAAAAGAATAGGATGTAAGCTTCTTCCAAGAGACCTTCATACTTACTCCGGTCTCTTATGGGTCTGGATGGGTCTTCCTAATGCATCTAGAGTTATTATATTCAGTGGCTGGGTGGTTTATTGGTATTTTCCGGCGCTGGCACAAGTCCTTCTGAAGGCTCACAGGTTGTGTGTGCAAGCACCGGCGCTAGAGTGTATGCCAACGTCGGTATGTATTTCATGTGTTATTGTTCATCCTATGTATGATTTGACATGTGTGGTTCCACGTTATCACATATGTGTTACTGTAAACGTTATTTATTAGGCGATCAGTGAACAGAAGCAGACACCTGGACGGACTAACACACAGAAGGGAATATAATGTAAATGAAACGACCCATGGATGGATAAACTGACTGATGGGTGGACGGTCGGTTGGTTAGAAATAGACATATGATTGAGAAAAAAGATGGGCAGGTATGTATCTAGAGAAATCAGACAGGTTTTTGAGGCATAGAGATGACGGGCCGACAGGGGCAGGGCTGCACTGGTAGTGTCACTGCTGCTGGATTCTGTTGTAGACCCTCGTCCTCGCTTGCTTTAAGGCAGAGCAGGGTCACACTGGTTACTGGAGGGTCGTGGCCGGTTCTAACCAGCTGTTGTTGTGCCGATGGCTGGCACGATGACGTAGGTGGCGCTGCGTAGTTCAAAGAGAAGGGAAATCCCGAGAGAAAGTGTCTCTCTTCAAAGGATTTCCCTTCCTGCTACAATGACGTCACGCCTTAAGCAGTGCGCTGCGCATGCTCATCCGAAACACCAAACAAAAACCGGGACGTCTGGTCACCCTACCTTTGACCTTTGAGGCCCGAAAATAGAGCCCCTAGAGACCCCTTTCGAGGCCCCCCAAAAACTGGGTGTGCTCAGACCCCCACAGACCCCCCCCCACTTAAAGCCCTGCTCACCCCAAGACCACAGGGCCCCTCCCTTCCTTGTCATGTATAATGCTTCCCATTTCTTTCCTCCTAACACTTGTAAAGTGGTGGTCGATGGGGACAATCAATATGCAGGGAAATAACTTTGTTAGATTCATTATTTTCTAGTAGTTTGTTAAACGAAATAAGTACAGGGATCCAAACCTTTACTTTAGAAGCCTGCCACCAGTGCAGCCAAATGCCAGGGTTGTGAAATACCAAGACTGGCTAGCCTTGATTCCACCTCATGCTTCTTTTTTCCAGCACCCTACACTTCTTGTCTCCTTATCTCACACCTACAGGTCCTGCTTTCGCCAGCCCTCAGTTTTTCTATCTTTCTCTTCCTTCTTCCTTGCCCCCTTTCTGCTTTTATCTCGTTCTGGGTCTAAGTCAGATGAAAAATAAATGCTAGTCTCCAGCAAAGGATGCCAGTGCACAACACCGCCATTCAAAGGCACAAATTGAGTGTCGTTTTGAACCCTGAAACAGGCTGCAACATGTATGTCTCTAGCAGTTTCCTCCACCTTGTGTTTACTTTTATGTGGTTCGTAAAATATGCCATTAATCTACTGTGCATTGATTTGCAAATCGAGGCACAGTGCTTCTGTCATACCGGGTTAGGGGCGCCATGGGGCAAGCAGGGGTGTCTGGGCCTCAACTGCGGGGGTGGAGGATGTTAACCTCTGATGTCCCAGGGTCCATCCTATACATCTCTGCAAAATGAGCCAAGCACAACCCCTTCACCACTTCACTTTCAATGGTAATAATAGTGAGAAGTCACAGGCTTCTCAGGGAAATGGTGCCCGAGCTCAAGACTCAACAATCACGCATCAGTGCAGTAACTGAATGGCCCAGTGCTTATCTTGCTAAACGGAAAGTATTTTAAAACACACTAGAGCAGAATACTTCATACAAACACAGGCAAAGCACAATTTAGTGTCCTGGTTACAGTTGAGCAGGGACGTGCTCTCTCTGTTATCTCTCCCTGACCCCTCGCTGTGGTCTAGGCAGTTCCCCTCTAAGGTATTTGTGTTTAGTCTCTCTCAATGCAGTAGTTTTACTTCCTACTTCCTGTGGATTCACTAAACATTGTACACTGCCTCCACCACTCTCTATACTAAACCATTTCAAAGATAATAGTCCATTGTCTGTCAAAGAGGGCACGTTTGGTGTGCTTCTTCAAGTCATAAGGACATTCCCAGAACCTAACTCATGCCAAGGGACAGGCTGAGGCCTCTGCACAACCTTTAGGTTAGTGTGACACCAGGGCCAAAAATCAAAAACTAGGATACCAGATGCTCACAGGTAGGCATTCAGGGTATGGAAGCAAGAGTATACACCATGCAAGCATTATTCCCTTCCCAACAGTTTCTTCAGAGGGGTGTGAAAGATTACAGTTTTGTTTCAGTCCCTCTGGCTGTTTACAACTACAACCAACCGTTTACTACCCAAAATAAAATGGAGAGATGGTATTGAATGATTGTTGTGATGTCAGCAATTTTAAAGATGGCTATGAGTCAATCCTATGTGGTTTTGCTGACACATTTGTGCAAGACAGCATTGCACTAACACTACTTTAGCGTTTGTGTAGACTTCTCATTGATGATTGGATAGCGTTCTTGTCTATTTATGTTCCCTGCTCTTGAATTAATAGCTTTCCTCCCTATTCTTGTTTTTGGGTATGGTAATGGAATATCATAGTCAGAATATCATCTGGCATAAATACCTAGTCGTAAGTACATTTTGCAAAAGTATTGCCTATTGAAATTATTAATAGTAAATCTACACTCAATGGGACAATATTTTTTGTAAGCAATTTTCTTGTACATACCTGTGTTTGTTTGTCCTCAGAGCATTTCTCTGTGTTTTCACCCCCCAGGGTTTTGTTTTGTTAGCTCCATCTGACACAGAACGCTGCTGAGGCTTAGGGGCATATTATCAAGGGCCGGCGATAAATATCGCAAAGCACGCTTAGCGCTTGCATATTTATCGCCGGCTATCTCTGTAATTTATCGCCCGGTTAGCACGTTATTAACAACGCGCATCGCCGAGGCGATAAAAATTACAGAGATAGCGTGGATATCGCCGTTTTCCATGTGGAAAACGGCGATATCCTAGATGATAGGACCTGTGGTCTTAGCCACGGAATCCACCCCCCATGTTAAGTATGCCTTAGTCAGGAATTTAACAGACGTTAAATTCCTGCGTTAAACATACTTAACGCGATTAAAATAATCGCTTCCCCGCATTGTAAATATCGCGAAGCTGCCTTCGCGATATTTACCCATGTTATTTCCACAGACACGCCTACTTTGCATCTCATTATCGATGCGAAGTCAGGCGTGCTGGAACGGGAGCAAAATCAGCAAAACACGCGATAGCGTGTCTTTGCTGATAAGGCGATATAATTATCGCCGCTTTTCGGCCGAAAACGGCCGCAAAAGCGGCGATAATTGTTTATCGCCGCCTTGTTAATATGCCCCTTGGTACCTACCAGATGCTTCTATTAGCTCTGCGAATGTTGGCACAAATTAAAAAGTATCCAGTACTGACAAAGCCAAAAGTGGCGAGCCAAGAGCAGTGTCTAAGTGTAACCTATTGGGTTTGTCAATTCTTTACAATATAAAAGGGCAAAGACTGCCGTTGCTGACAAACGTCGGTGTGCCTTCCTGCTGCACCCTTCCTTGACCGGTACCCATTGTTATCATCTGTTCCACCCCTTCCAGAACTGGGCCTGCCAACAATCACAGATAAAGAGGTGGGCTTGCATTTAGTGAGTGGGGACAGAGACATTTCATATAGGACTGTGCGCTAAAAAAGTATATTTTAATTGCATGCTGATTTTCTTAGTTGAGGAAAATGGAACACTGAGAAATAAAAATATTTTCTCAGAATCACACAGTTTGGCCAAGAAGGAAAAGCTAGAATTTCAGCCCAGATCTGCAGGTTCCAAAAAGTGGAACTCACGCATTGAATCATTTCACCTCCTGACTGTGCACATATGTTTATTGTTTTCTGCATTCTTGCCTTTCTAGAACTAGATAAAGACTTTGCAGTAGACATCAAAATGATGCTCTGCGATATCCTCTAAAGGCTGGTTGCATAAAAAGTGTACTGTGTTTTTACAGAGTACATAAAAGAATATTTATGGAAAAGAGATTTTTACAAGTTTTTGTAGAAAAAGGATAATTGCGGAAGTCAAAATGGTTGTAATTGTATAATTTTGTAATGAAATTCTTAACACAAGATTTAGGGGCAGATTTCTCAGAAAGAAGTCACGCAAGGCAGCAAGACAACTTGCTGCGCTGCTTGACAGGGAGAGAGCAGAAATGCACCATATCTACTAAGATATGACGCATTACGCCTCACTTTGTAAGGTGTACCATTTTGACGCAATCCAAGTTTACTGACCTTAATAAATCTGGGATTGCGTCAAACTTCATGGGTGGATGCATGGCAACGCCCATGCTCCATCCTTGGAACGTCTTCGCAACGCAGAGAAAATGCAAGGCAGCGATTTGCTCTGCCATGGTTTACTAAAGCAGGCAGAGGCACATAAGATTGCTTTGTGTGGTTTTCTAAATCCTATTAAAGGGCTTGTATTATCTTGCATCGCCTTGTGTGAAGCAAGAGCAACTCAAGCCCTTAATAAATCTGAGCCATAATGCTTTTGCTTTTCTATAAATGAGGTAATAAAAAAAGACTTTAATGACTGACAATAACTTGCAGAGTACACAGAACCCTATAGAACAACATAACCCACTACTCTCCTGGTGGAGATCAGGTTCGAAACATATGGTTATTTCACCAGTGGCGGCTGCCTCGGAAGAGGGGTGGCGGGGCAGGGGGGGAATGGATTACAAAAAACATAATAATAAAAAAAGTAACTCACCCTTTCCTTCACTGCCGTGCCACGGCATGTCTCTCCTCCATCCTCTTCCTCATGATCTGCAAGAAGCACCGGAAGCACACAGGCTTCCGGACTCTCCCAGCCGTCGTGATTGGTCTGAGCGTTCTGTTTGGATGCTCAGGCAGGGCCTGGGAAGGCTGGGCATGTTCTCCACGGGGCTGTGCAACACAGCCAGATGGAGAACATGCCAAGTGTGCATGACGGCTTGGCCAGCCCAAGAGGGCTGGCCAGACCGTCATGCTCACTTAGAGGAGTGAAAACCACTCCTCACCCTGCTTGGCGTCACTGAGCCCATCCCCGCCCCCACCTGGCTCCGAGCTCCGTATAGAAAAATAAAATGATAATAACGTTATGTTATTAACAATTTATTTTTCTTTTGCGCACTGCTGAATTAGCAGTGGGGCAATGCTCCTCCCCCATAGCGGAGGAGCTGCCACTGTATTTAACCAAAATAAATAAAAATAATCTTGCTGAATAATCAGAAGTTCAATACTTAAAATTAAAACTGCACTAGCAACCCTTCAGTGCTTTTTTGTTCAGGGACTTGCTACAGAAAGTAAATGGACTTAAGGGGCAACAATGAGCAGCAGAAAAAGTTTTAGCCTGGTGTAATAAGATAGTGATGTGCACCCAGCAAGTGATTCAACACCTTGTTTATTCTAAGAAGCTGCCCTCATTTTCTCTATCCATTAGACGACCCAATGATCTCTGTCTCTCCCTCATGTATACATTCCGTGGATGACATGCATCCCATCATGCCAATGTCACAACACAAGGCTTCGCTGGTGAGTATGTGCTGCAACGGTTTTGAGCCACATAGTTTACTTCCAATGTATACTGTCAATCACCTGACATATGTGATGTCATCAACTATACAATCCTTTACTCCTGCCCATCCAGCAGTGTCTATTTGTCAGAACCACGTTCACAGGGCTACGGGCAAGCATGAGCTACTGGGCCCAATTGTGGTGGTTGAGGCCTTTTACTCCAAATGCCCCAGGGGGTGGCTACCTAAGCGCTCTGAGCAACTGGGCCAAGTACCCCTTCAGCACCTGGCTCTTAGTGGTAGTGTGGGTCAAGCAGTCCAAGTCTCACAACTTACAACTCAAGGTATGCCAAGCAACCCCAATAAATGATTGTCCAGCCAAATACATGCTTTTATGAAAAGGAGTATTTATACACTAACACAAAGTACAATGCAATACATTGCAAACAATATATAAAGTCTTCTTACGGCAGGCCTGCTGGCATTACGAGGGTCAGATCTTACCCCACTTCCCAGACTATGGATGATGGTTATACCCCATTTACGTGTGGCGACATCCAAGCTAGGCCCTGAAAGTGAGTTGAAGTCTTAGAAATTTTAAGAGGGCTTCTAGCAAAAGTCTACATGTCTCTGCACCCAGAGCTCAAGTCAGAGCAATTTCCCCAGGTCTGGATGGCCTGGTGTCAGTCTTACTTCCACTCACTTGGATGGTGGTCTGGAGATCCCAGGTACATGTTCCTAGGGTGAGCAGAACTCTAAAATCAGCAGCAGCAGACATCCACAGCGCTCCTCAAATCCGACAGTAAGACTCCTTCTTCTTTCTGGATGGGTCTTGAGTATTCCTGGACTCAGCAGGTGAAACTTGGTTCCAACCCCACAGGTCACAACCTGGTAGGCAATTAGGAATGCATGCTGTGCTTGGGTGAAGGCCCTGTTCCTGAACAACGGCCCCCTCCTGACATGCAGGGGGTGTCCACAGTGGACCCAGGGTGACTGCCCTTAGTCTTCTCTGGGACCCCCTCCTGGCATATGGAGAATGCTTATCAGCCTGAATAAGGTGCTGTCCCTCTTCGGGTCCCAGTGCTAGCAAGGGCAAGGGCCCTCCCTTTGTGGAAGGAAAGCACCAGAGCAATGACCCTTTCTCTCATCAGCATCCCCCTCTTGGCATCAGGGGGTCACAGAGTGCACACGGGGAGATGATTCTGATCAACAAGCTTCTCTTGAAGAACCAGAATCTCACACTCCACTTCTGGGATCCTTTTAGTAGGCCCCCACTGTATCTCGCTCCCTCCAGGCAATCTCTTTCTCATCACAGGGTCATCTGGTCTTGGGACAGGCAGACACTGGTGCTTCAGGCTCAAGGCGAGTGCTCTTGATTCTGCAGGGTGATGTACCCTCAACCAGCATGGGAGACTGGCAACCTGCAGTCCTCAGTCCTGGTCACAACAGACAGAACTCATGCTGAGCTTCTCCACAGTGATGTACAGCTTCAGTTTGACAATTTGGGAGCCTAAAGCTCCCCAGTTTATAATCCATTTCCAGCACACTAGTGATTTAGTGTCTCTGTCATTGAAGTATGAGTTATGGCGGTTGCCCACTTTGAAGGGCCTGCTCCTTTGTTGTGCTCTTCCTCCAGAGGGCAGTCTATCACAGCATGGCAGTCTCCAATCTTGATAGCCTCAAACACAGGCCATGGAAGTGACTAGAGGTTCACAGCTAGATGTCAGCCTCAGTGTTTTGTGCACTAAAAGATTACCAAAGAGCCCCAACCCTACTCTTCATGTTTCTCCTATCAGTCCCATCTCCTTCCTCAGATGTGCCAAGGCTCCTTTGGCCAGTGACCTCCTTCCAGAAACCAAGATCCCTTACTGATGTGCACTAATGATTCTGGCTCTCTACTCCTCTAATGTGTGTCTCACCCAACTCTCAGGAATGCAGCAATTCACAACTCTGTCTTGAGGGAAACCTCTACCTCTCCCTGCTCCTCCAGCAAACGCTGAGCTTCCTCAAATGAAACCCAGTGTCTTCCATGTGGTGTGTCCATTGTAAGCACACACACACACACACCACTGCGCACATACATACACAGATGTGGAGCCTCCAATGTACTCTACCCTCCCACCGGCATCCATACATCCCAGCGCTCACACAACACCACATCCTATCTCCTACACATGGTACGAGCTCACATGCCCATATATAGCCCCACATGCACACGCAACCATGCACTCGATTTTCTGATGCACTGCACCTTTTCACAGGTATACATGTTAACCATCTCGCACATGCAACCATGCACGCTATTGTCTGATGCACTGTGCCTTTCCACAGGCACACCTGCATCCCAGCACTGCACACAATTCAATGCAGACCAAGGGTTGAGTTAAGCAAAAGCAGAAGAACATTTCCAGAGAGGGCCACCAGGCTCCACTTCCGTGACACAGGTAAGAATGCCTGTTCACTCAACTGATCACTAAAGACTAAAGAGACAGTATGCTGTCATCATATGCCTATGCTAGTTAACTCCCAATGAAGGTAGTAGCCTTCTGCCACTTGAGGGTAGTGCTTTGGATGCCCCTCCCGGTCTAAGCAGACCGGAGTCCATGAGACAGGCCTAGGTCATAGCGCACACACATGGCCCATGTTTACTCATGACCAAAAATTGTTACCAAGGATCCAGATATCACAGCAGCTGGGGCACTCAGTGCCTGGGTAAATGTCTATCACCATGCAAGGGACATTTGCGTCCCAACTCTATTCATTCCACTCTTTCCTCTGCAGAAGAGTGCAGAGGATGGAAATGGCCTACTGTCAAGGACTTGACATGTAGTAAGTCAATCAAGAGACCTCTGAGGTTGCCCAAAGGAATGCATGATTGCTCCTAGTCACAATGTCACCCTGTACAAAATATCATACATGACAGGTGACAGGTTCCTCTTTGAGAGGCTCACAGTTAGGAGGAAACCCCACAAAGGGGAAAACAACTTTTGTATCAATCAATGTAGTCCTTGATTGAAAATGTAGACTGCACTGGTGAAATCTGCAAGACACCAAACTTTCCTGACAATAGGAAGGAGAAAAGAGCAGTGCCAGATACAGATTAAGCATCAGAAGGTCCACAAGTAAGTTGGTCCAAACATTTCTTGAGGAAAAATGCCAATAGCAAAAGATGCTAAGCAAAACAGCAGATGAAAGAGGCAAATTTCAAAGAAAGAATCCAATCTGCTGATTAAAATGAGGGCCAAAAATGTATAGCAATGGGTGAAGAGTGCTACAAAAAAGAGGGAAAAAATGTGCTGTGATACATTTTATCTTTTTAAAATATTCCTTTTATATGAATAAACAGGAACTGACCTCATAGGAAGAGATTCTGATGCATCTTGAATTGTGCAATTCCAATCACACCCAATGGAGAGAGCACCACTGTGGATTGGGCATTTTATGATCAAATTCGCCCTTGACTGGGAACTCATGGGCACATATGTACAAGAAAATGCCGGAGCGCGGTGCTATGCCAAATTCGGCAGCGCCACGCTCTGACATTTTCTAAATGCAGGGATGCACCATATTTACAGTTAATACAGCACACCCCTGTGTTTCTCCATACGCTGGCACAAAAAAAGCTGCCTAGCGCCATCGCAGGCCCCTACTGCCATGTAGCAAGGGTGCCTGCGCTGCAGGGGAGATTGTTTATGTGTAGAAAGGGACGCCTTCCTGCACATAAACATCAATAATGGCGATTTGCTCTTACTATGTGTGCTGCTTTCTGCAGCACACATAGAAAGAGCAAAAAACGAGGAGAAATTAATAATTTCTCCTCCTATCACCATTCTAAGACCAGGTGTTTCCGGGCCTTTATTTTTGGCGCTGCCCCATCCTTGTAAATCTGGGGCAGCGTCAAAAAGCAATGGGTGTTGATGTGGAACACCCATTGCAACACCCATTGCACGCCCCTTTGCCACAGACGACTGCAGCGGAAAGGGGCATATTTACAAGGTGGCGTTGAGCCAAGTTAAGTGACTTAGCGCCACTTTGTAAATATGGAGAATGGCACAACACCACTGCAGCGTCAAAAAAAGTGACGCTCCGGTGGCAAAAGGGGCTTTGAAATATGCCCAATGGTGTCTATGATTGCACATAGAAGAAGGCCAAATTTGACATTCTGCATGCCAGTGATTCACTGGAGGGTGGAGGCCCATTGACTCCACTCCTTGCAATCCGCTACCTATATAAGACCCCTCTTGGTGCCCAGAGTTGCAGAGGTGTCAAAGTGAGTCTGACAGTCAGAAAGCACTGCTCTCAACTTGGGTCGGCGTGCAGCAATGCACTGAACAGTAGTCAGTAGGAGACTTCTTCCGCTTCCAAAACTGCGTGAACTTGGGTAAGTTCTGATCTATTACTTAGTCCTGGATATGAACATGACACCTCCTATTTCCATGCATCCTGATGTATACTGGTGGTGGACTATTATTTATGGGCCGAAATCTTCTTGACCCAATATTTGACACCTGCTCAATACTTGATGTTTCGGACTATTTATACCTACATGGAAGGGCATTTATATGGATTATGCCTAGGTTTCCGGTTTTCAGTGTAAATCGATAGCCAATAAAACACTACTGCAGGGAATATTTATTTTTCAGTAGAAACCAGAAAACACTGAAGGCAGATTTACTAACATTTTGCTTCAGGCTTGCATCATAAAAATGACGCAATCCAGCACAAAGGGTTTATTTGGAATTTACTTCTCAGCGCATACCGTGTTTTGCGCTTGAAAGCTGTCTGAAAGCATTGCAAAGCAGCGCATTGTGCTGCTTTGCAACATCTTGTGTCAAGGGAGCGTTCAATGGGTTGTATGTGGGCATTCTCATGCAACCACCCAGGGTTTTTGATGGAAAACTGTTTTTGCTAACAATGGCATACAGCGTCTAGCACCAACAAAAATAAGGCCTCTTAGAGGCAGGTGTAAATAGTGGAAAAGTTTTTTTTCTCCTAACTGTTCTGACATTGCATGTATGGTACACTGTACAGCACAGATCTAAATTGGGAAACGTTTTCAAGGTTTTCTAGGCATAGTATTTTATACTGGAAGTGTGTCTTCCAGTAAAAACCTATAGTGCAGACTCCTTTGCACTATGGTGCAAAGGTGTGTGCGTGGCACTAGGCAGCCCGGTTCTGTGCCAGTGCTAAGGAGAGAGCAGGACAGCACCATTTCTTAGTAGATATGGCACTGCCCTGCCCTCCCTCTCACACAACGCAGAACAACTACTTTGGTTTGCTGCACTGCGTTGCATGACAGCTTTGTAAATCAGGTGCTAGATTTTGCTGTACATTTACTGCTTTGGAACTCTCTGGTGTCAAACAGTATCAATGCTCTCTGTTCCTAAGCACTTTTCTGTTATAGAGGTTCCCACTATGACCCACTTCGACCATGCTATGCTAGTTAATATGCCTTTGTAAACATCTGCAAGGTCCCTTGACTCCTAGGACCTACTTCCACTTCCTTTTTAGGAGCATAGCTCACATCATATGGTGTCAGCTCACTGTTCACTGCATGTTGGTGCATGGTGGCGAGCAGGTTCACAGCTGAACTCTCAGCAGTGCTCAGCCCAGGGCAAGGAGCACATCCATGATTTCACCCTCCTTCATTGAGAGAGGAGAGACCTTTTTTTCCAAAAGCTTAGGTAACAAGATTGTGGCAAAAAAGATAACTGTGCATATAGACACCACCAGAACCAATGTCCTGATAAAACACTACACCCAACACTGCTATTCTTAAGTGTACATTGTGATGGTCTAGAAAGCATGCCTATTGTAGTTGCATCACTTCATACAAAAGCATCAGGGGTCATATCATGAACATGTTCAGTGCTCATGCACCATGCAAAGAGGTCCATGAGCTGGTTTTGGTGAAACTGTGCTGCTTTTACGAATACATTAACTCAGAAAATTTGTGAGTTTGTGTATAGTTGTACACGTATATCTGGTAGTTCCCTAGTACGTGCTACAGGTGTCATGTTTCAGCAAAGCCAGGTGCATGAACAGACTGACACTGGCTTGCAGTAACTCACTGTGGACCACCCCATTATATATATATATCTCATGCCCTAAGTATAAAATCTTCAATCAGTAAATCTATGCTATTTGTCTGAAGAACAGAGAAGCAGGAAGGTGTGTTAAATGCCCTCCATTAATCTTTCATCTGCCACAATCAAATCGAAATGGGGTGCATATATATCTACATTCATGCACATCCTTCACATAGGGTAAGACTTGACTGCTGAACTGAGGGATTTTAGTACTGGGGAAATAGACAGGTAGAGAGCTGAGAGGAATAATGAAAAGTTTCTTGGAATAGCAACTTCAGTACAAAGTGTAGCATCTTCCCAGCCTGGGAACCCACCAATGAACACACCACACATGGAGTTTAGTATTACACATATTTATTCTGCTACATGTAACTGCAAACTCAATATTCTGAAACAAACGTTCATGGCATTGCGCTCTGACACCTACGTCACAGCTCTATGGAGTCTGTTAGGAGCCAAAAGTGTTCCGTTATAAAATAACTCAACACACTACATCTCCCCCTCTGTTAAATACATTTTTTAAAAATGTTTACAAATCAACAAATATATATCTATACAATCACATTTCTTCATTCAACCTTCTTGGCGCTTTAATCACTCGGCTTGGTCTGGTTACTGGAAGCTGGGAGCTGTCACCTTCACTGTCAGAGATCTTCAAAGACAGTGACGAAGTAACAGCAGTCACTTGGTTATCAGGTTCAGTCTTTCTTTCGCCATCTGGATGAGAAGACCAATGGAACAAATGCTGAAAGTGAGAAGAGTCTCTGGTAACAGACTTCCCAGGGTCACCATATGGTGGACATAACGTGGAAAGGTACAGCATCATATGGAGCATCAGATTTTCTCTTTCGCAGTTGGCGGGCGATCACTAGATCTCCTGTCTTAAACTCAATATTTTGTGCGTCGCCTCTTGTCAGTATAGGCTTTCATCTTTTCTTAATTAACCAAATCCTTCACTTTAGTTGTATCTTCACCTTCTACTCTTTTGTTGGTCCATTGAGGTAACTTGGTTGTCATTGCTCTCCCGAACATCAAAGTTGCAGGACTTTCGCCTGTGGTCAAGTGAGTTGTTGAACGATAGGCTCGTAGCATGGAATTCAACACAGTTTGCAAATTGAGCCTCTCAAGAGTTGCACGCTGTATTGCTTTCTTTAGTGTACTCATAAACCGCTCAGCGAGTCCATTAGATTGCGGCCACAAAGGTGTAATCTTCTGATGCTTTATGTTCAGATGCTCCAGAAAATTCTCGAATTCTTTACTGCTGAACAGCAAGTCATTGTCAGACTTCAAAATGGCTGGAACGCCCAATGTTGTGAAAATGCCATCAAGTCTCTCAATTACCTGCTCATGAGTTATGGATGAGAGATCCTCTATTAATGGAAATGGAGAGTGCTCATCCATAAATACCATCAACTGATGTCCATTGTCGATTGGGCCAAAGAAATCAATGGCTATTCTCTCCCATGCATGCTTAGGGTGTTCTGACATTGTAAGAGTATGTTGAGTTATGTTCGTAGAGAGACATTTACATAGATGACAGGCCTTGAGTTCCTTTTCAACCCTCTCATCCAAATGTGGAAACTAGACTCGATCTGGGAGAGCTCTCTTGGTGGCAACAATACCACAATGTCCTTTGTGAGCTACTTCAATTATCTTCTGTCTTAAGCTCTCCCGAATTAGGATTCTCGACACTTGCAGTATAACTCCTATCTGAGTTATAGACAGTTAATCTTTAGCGTTTTTGTACTTTTAGAATTCACTATCACTGGTAAAAGGTCGAGCATGTCGTTTCCACGACTAATGTGCAATTATATTGTTCAACTTCAGCATCTCACTATCATGGCTCGTGGCAGTGATGATCTGGGCTAACGATATGGCAGATGGCATATTTGACTTTACAATTAAATTAATGTAGGAATCAGCCATCTTGGATGGAGTACCTTGACCTTGTATAGGCCTTCTGGAAAAGTAGCCAGCAGGGTTTTAATCCTTCCCTGGATGATGTACAATGGTGTAATCATACTCTTGTAATCGGAGTCCCCAGCGTTCAATGCGAGGAGGCATCTTGGCTTTTGGATTGGCAAAGATAGACAATAAAGCTTGATGATCAGTTACCAGCAGAAAAGGCTTTCCATAGAGGAATACATGGAAATGTTCACAAGCCCATACCATGGGCAAACTCTCTTTATCGGGTTGAGAGTAGGTACGCTCTGTGGAGACAAACTTCTACTGGCATATGCCACAATATGCCTTCGAGCATGGGGGTGTCCGCTGTGCTGTGCCAGGATAGCGCCTAACCCAATATTGCCTAGCTTCAACAACCACCTCTGTGTGAAGCTTTGGATTGAAATAGGCCATTTCAGTAACAGCTTCAATGGCTTGTTTGATTTTCTTGAAACTTATCTCATATTTTTGTGACCACTTGAATGAAACATTTTTCTTTGTTAACTCTTGTAAGGGAGCAGTAATTGTCTCAAAGTCTCGTATGTATCTTGAACAGTAATTGACAATGCCACAAAATGAACACATCATAGAAACATCTTGTGGAGGATCAGCATTAGACCGCGCTTGTAATTTAACAGGACCGGTGGCATACCCCCATCAGACAATATATAGCCAAAGAATTTTAGCTTTATCTTGTGTAAATTCACACTTGTCTGCATTGAAAGTCAGGCCTGCATCAGTCAGTAAGGGACACACTTGGGTGAGATCCTTCTTTTGCGTAGCTCCAAAAATCAATGTCGTTGCTATAGTTAAAGGCATTCACAACCGGCTGTATGGCATGTCGAATGATGTCTTGGAAAGTTCTGCAGCCAAAGACACACCAAAACTGAGTCTTTTATATCGAAACAGACCAACGTGTGCAGAAAAGGTTGTAATATACCTGCAATCTTCTTTGAGTTCCAACTGATGATAACCTTTATTTAGATCACGGTGAGAGAAAACCTGTGCACCATTTAGTTGCGTTTTCATGTCAGCAATATGTGGACCTGGATGTCATTCTAATTCAATTGTCTTGTTTGCTTGGTGCATATCAACGCATATGAGTACAGCTCCTTCAATGTCCTTTTTTGGGCACTACTACGATGGGAGAAACCCATGGCATCAGACCAGTTGAATGCTCAATGATGGCATGCTTAAGTAATGATCAAAGTTCTTTTTCAACAACTTCTTTTACATGAAAAGCAACTCGTCTATGTCTCTGAGCAACAGGACGGACATCGTCATTAACGTGTAACTTTACTTTTATTAGTGTTTAGCTTTCCCCAACTATGAAACAATGAAGGAAATTGACTTACTACTTTGTGGTTAGCATTCAGGCTGTAATTTACAGAAATCAGTCCCATATCAACAGCAGTACTGAAAATGAGCAGACAGGCACTTGCTGCTCTCACTTGGAGCACATGGATTGGTGCTTGTACCTTTGTTTTCTTGTGTTAGAATGTCACTACAAATGAAGCTGGATTTTTTATGGGTGTCAATGCATGCCATGTGTACACTTTGGTTTTCGAAGGCGTAAATCGAGATAATGAAGACAATTCATGACATTTCTCTTCAGGCATTATGCTTAACGATCCTCTACTGTATATGATGAAAGGTATCTAGCAGTCATTTATTTTTAATGTTATTTTTGGACAATGTTTGTATGGGTTTGATGCTTTGGCATGCCGACTTTTCTTTGACTGACATTTTTCCTCCCATGCAACCAGTCCAACATGTGCTCTTTTCTCTGAGGCAAACATTGACATGGAGCAACTGTCTTCCTCAGTTTCACTGGATACTGAGGCAGACAAACTGTTTGATGATGATTTAGATGACAATTGACTTCATTCAGTGCCAATTTGCCTCAATTGATGTCGCCGCTTGGCCTTGTGTGGGGTTGTCGAACATTGCCTCTGGAATGTTCTGGTGGTCATTTTGTCTTCGTGCCATGATGCACCTGCTTTTTCCTTTGCTTTACAAACCATCACAAAGTGGTTCTCTTTCCCACATCCTTTACATATCTGTCCAATGGCGGGACTTTTACCTTCGTGTGAAAATGAAAATCTACATCTAAAACATAACTTCTTTTTACTTTTAGTCAGAACTTTGTGTCCTTCCGTCTTTAGCTTTGGCTTACTTTTTATTATCATGACTGATTCACTCTGGGCACCTCTGGTCTCCATGTCAGTGGCTTGTCTTTCAGCACAATTCTCAGCTCTGGCAACCATCAACACTTGCTCCAGACTAAGAGTTTCTCTCAGTATTCGTCGTCTGAATAAATCTGACAAGCATCTATCAATAACTCTAAGTCGCATAGCTTCATCATTAATAAATTCATTGAACTTACAGTGTTTGATGAGCGTATCAAGTCTCTCCTCAAATTCATCACTAGTTTCACCAACTATTTGGCGTCCTTGACTAAAAATGTATCTTTCGTAATCAGCGCTGAGTACTGGATTGAACTTTAGATTCAGCGTTTCTTTAATCTGACAATATGTCGTTTCTTTATCAGTTCATGGCCTTTTCTTTATGACTTCTTTCACAAGATCACCAGCAACATTTTTGAGATACTTGATAATTTTTTTATCAGTCTCTTCTAGTGCATCAATAAAATCATCAAATGTCTCTATCTACACAGACCATCTATCGCCAATATTTTGCTTTTTGGCAGTATCAAAAGGTGGTGGTGGTTTCAAAAGGCTGCAGCATAGTAACTTATAATGGGAGTGGCTGACCTAGAGGGTGGAGCTCTTTCTGCTCCTGTCAGCTGTTCATTTGAGCCTGCATCATTTGTTCTGTTTCTGAGGTCCTGCAATGGACCTGCCTGAGAGTTGTCATTGACAGTCGGGGGAAGCAATGACTTTCTCCCCAGACTCCATTGGAGCCCTTCACTTGCTGGAGACCTCTGGAGTTGCTCCAAGCTGTCACCTGGCAGCTTTGGTGGTGTGCCACTTCAGTGATCTAACAGCTCAGTAATCACAACCCTCATGCTTCTTCTTGGGTCTCCTCGACTGGTATTGAGGTCATAAAGACCCTCTTATCTAGGCTTTGGTAAGTGTAATGACAGTATACTTCTTTTTCACTTATTCTGTCATCCCGCACTTCTTCCTGTTTCAGTACATAACCACCTTTTGCAGTATCACTCTTTATAATGTACAATTTTATCTTGAGTGGCAGCGTGGTACCTTTATATATATATGGCTTGACCAGCAGGTTTTCGACCATCAAAGTGTAATTTCTGTGCAACGCTTTTGTTGCCTTCATTTGCTTTACAGTGACAGGAGTTGTGCTTTGACTCCATGTGCGTGACTGTTCTTCGACAGCGACACACGTAGCACGCACAAATAGTTTGCTTGGGCCACAGCAAACTCTCTGGGAGAGCACAGTCATTCTTTGGTTTACTTATCCCCTATCGCGTCTTCATTTGTAGCATCTTCCCAGCCTGGGTACCTGCCAATGACCATACCACACATGGAGCTTAGTATTACATGTCCTTATTCTGATGCGTGTAACTGCGAACTCAACATTTTAAAACAAGCTTTCAATGCATTGCGCCCTAACATCTATGTCACAGCACTACAGAGTCTGTTAGGAGCAAAAAGGCTTCTGTTATAAAATGTCACAAGACACTACACAAAGGAGGGAGTTAGATGCAGGAAAGGATTCAGGAATAATTGACAATAGAAAAGGAGAGAAGGAAACGAAAGCACATTTCTTTATAAGCACTGGGAAAACACCATCCCTCTGATTCTGTACAGAGCAAAAAAGAATTGACAATGATAATCACCGATATTTGCAATTTTTGAAAAGATTGGAAAACACTAAAAAAACACACCAAAATTCACAACAAATAGAAAATGAAAGTTGGAAAGCTTAGTTATGCCTTTCGTCATTATGTAAATGTTGCACTAGCAACAACAGTTAAACATTCACACAGGTTACATGCTGTATCTTCTCTTTAATTTATGAAAGACACTGGGACCTGCACTCCATCTCTTTGAAAACAAGTTTGCTGTCAGCCTTGTTTGATGAGGAGTTTGGGGCCATTTCCCAAGATTTGCTGTCACTTTTTGTGTCTTCTGCAGATTGGAAGATGAGCTTCCTTGTGTCACATATGTTTATGCTTTGCGTCATAACTAGTTTGCACATTGTGCAAAATCGAAAAGCTATTTTATCTTTTTTTATTTCCCAAATGCTAAAATTGGTTGTGCATGCACAACAGGGACACTTCCCTAAATTTATGACCACATTGTACTCATGTAAAATAGCTTGAGGGTAACTTGTGCATTGGATGCAAATCGCACAATATTCCTAGGCAGTCTAGGCATACATGACTTAATGTGCATCTTTTGTTTGTGCTTATGCAGGTCTCCTGTGCTTTTGGGAACTCTCTGAGGAAGTGGTTTCTGACCCATAAAACCCCCAGTTTTTTCACTTTTGGA
The DNA here is from genome assembly GCA_963921515.1 of Calotriton arnoldi. Taxonomy (NCBI): domain Eukaryota; kingdom Metazoa; phylum Chordata; class Amphibia; order Caudata; family Salamandridae; genus Calotriton; species Calotriton arnoldi. The sequence goes on from CAWUFW010017284.1 coordinate 203,072, forward strand.
CCTACTGTTTTCCGGAACTCTGCTATGAGTAAGTTTCCCTAATGGAGTATTTCTCCCTCCAAGCTTCAGGTTAATATCAGTTTGAGCTGTTACTGCCTGTACCCACCTTTCAGAATAAGTTCTGCTGCTGCACAGCTGAGAAAAAAGTTCTGAGCCGGTTGCAGTTGTCTCATCACACATGGAAGGGGGAGGAGGATAGCACCTTACTTCGACCTCCTCAAGGTAAGTAACAATACACAGAAAAGAAGTAAGGTTCCTATAGTCGCAATATTTTTATAGTCACAATCTACAATAAAGGTGTAGCAAAGCACATCACTTTGTAAAAACTGCCCTCACCCACAACGAGTTGTGGCATGCTTCATCATAGGGCTGCTGCAACGCCTCAGCGCAGATCAACGCTTGAGGCAGAGCAATAGGGTGGGGGAGACAATACAAACAAATAGAAAAGGAAAAGAAGGATCCAATAAAAGGTGCAGATAATAAGTCTAAAACTAACTAAGGGATATCCCAATACTATTTTTATTCTTGGATTCCCTTGTCAGGATTAAAAAGGTAATTGATACCCTGGGATGGTGGTGAAATGAGTGTATTATGCACCCTTCACCCCTCCGTTCTGCATAATGGTCGACATGTTTCAGACGGAATCCGGGTCTCTACCGGCTTTCATCAGGACTGTCGGATCCATATGCTAGGTTCCCTTTCTGTCAATCAACCCCTAGTATATCAATATACTTAAGGTTACTCCACCTGTATAATGTGGTATGGTCCAAACACACTCTCCTATTTAGGATCTGTAAATGGAGAGAATCAAAATACAAGTGAAGAGGGTTCGTGTACAAATAAACAAATGAACAAAAACAGTGGTAAAAAGTGACTAAGTGCTATATATGCTACCTTTATTATTTTATAAACCTTTTTGGTGCGACGCAGTCGTATACTTTATTAAAAAGCCACCGCTTGTGAGGAAACACTGCCCTTATTATATGAGTGAATACACAGATTCAGGTATCAATGTAGCAAGCACTGTGTGCCTATAATGTAACATAAATGAACACACCTAAATGAAAGGTTACAGTTGTACACACATGTGCATACGTATGCAAGCTGAATGAGGAAGAATGTTGCTTAATTCAGAAAAAACGATATTTCTTCTTTAGCACCAAGGCCTCTCAGGATTCTTGCATCTGGTGGCTGTCTGAACTAGGTGTCCCTCTCCCTGGCACCTTCAGTTAGAAACCTAAGTGTAAAATTCAATTTTAATCTCACTTTTGAGCCCCAAATCAAGCCTATCTCCACTACTTGTTTTGCTACACTTAGGTCACTTAGAAGGATGCTTCATCTTATTCCAGAGGACTTTCGTAAAATGATTGTCCATGCCTTGGTAATGTCCAAATTGGACTATGCCAGCAGTCTGTATTTGGGTCTACCGGAGTACCTAATTCAATGGTTACAAACAATCCAGAACTCCGCTGCATGCCTAATCTTAAAGATTTCTCCACATACTCCAGTGTCCCATCACCTTCGTCATCTCCACTCACTCCCAGTTATCAAGAGGATCCAATATAAAGTGTTCATCTTTGCCTTTAGGGTCTTTATTCATATAGGTCCTTTCTATCTTAGGGGAAGATTTAGGCCCTAATGCCAAGCTAGAGCCCAGAGATCTAATAACCTCAAATTGTTTCAAGTACCCCACATTCATAAGACTAGAAGAGGCGGTAGAGCTTTCATTTACCTCGCTTCCAAATAATGAAATGGTCTGCCTCTCAGCTTGCGGAGCAGTCCCTCTGTATCTTTTTTCAGAAAGAATCTCAAAACTTTGCTTTTTGACTCCTGTCTAGTAGGCATCTAAAGCATGTTATTAGGTTTTTCTTTCTCTGGAGCTTCCGCTAGCGCCGGAATACCTCTTCGGAGGCAGCCCTGCGCTATACAAGTGTCTTGTATTGTATTGTTGCCTGCTTCAGCTTGCCATCTGCACAGAGTTAGGAATATACCAGATGACATCCAGAATAAATTAGTTATGGCCTGCTAGGGCCTTATAATTCACTTGGGAATCCAAAACTAAACGCGGCCTTTTGTTTTGGATACATTTAAAATCTGTAGTATTTAAGATGTTTTTACACTTTGGATATAGTATATTTAAATCATAATCTTTGACTGGCAAAAGGTAGGAACAAAATTGATATGTCTTTCCCTAGCAAAATGTGGGCCGTGAATGCACATCCAGAGTAGGTCTTAGTCTATACACATTCATTATTGTACTTTAAGATTAGATATTTATCCTTTACCCAACCTTAAAAGAATCTTTGAGCTACCCTCTTGGCCAAATTAATTATTCTGATTGCAAAATGGCAGTTTAAAGCTTCCTCTGAGCAATACACACATCCTGAATAATTAGACGTCTCCTGCAAGAGGAAGGGAAGGTGGAGAAATCACCATGTGGTAATTGCTCTCAAGAATTGCAGCTCATGGTTTGAGGGGTGATGTGACATGTCTGGGTTGGTTGGGAACTCGTCCACCTCAATTTCTAAACCCCTGCACAGTGAAGGACCATTAAGAAGCAGAGCATGGCAATGTGTGTGCAGAAGCAGAACCAACAACCCTTGTGTTCACAACAAGAGTCTGCATGGGTGTCCCCAGGAAGTGGCATGGCAACTGTACTTCAACGCGCAATTATATGATTGGTTAACAATATTCAAAATGCTAAAGTTACTAGTGAGAGACTTTGTTTTAAAATTACACCCAGCTGAAACTGGTGTGACAATTCTGGACCAGTGTGTTGTTTTAATGTCCCTGAAGCATTGTGGTCACATTGGATTCCCTCATTGTATACCTAGAGAATGGTATTATCATTGTTAGCAGAGTACAGTTTTGATCTGTTTAAATGGTTGTTTTAATGATTGTCCTGCAGGCCCCATATAATGCTATGAGTCTGGAGAGATCCCATTGATTACATTTATTTCTCAGTTGAGCGTTTGGGATTTGCTCAATCTTTGAGTTACTGGAGCAGATAAGTAGTGACCATAGACAATTGAAAACACTGTTGAAATTTTGTTGGAGGTGCACGTCGAGGATACTTATTTGCCCGAGTTGAATTATCCACAGAGATTAAACTCTGTTTATCTAGCAAGGCTTTGTGCAAATTATCCAAGTTACAGTGGAATCCGTTCAACTTTTCAGAGCGGGAGATAAAAGGCTTAGATGGTTTCGAAATGTTAAGAGCATGGTAGTGAAGTGTATTTCACAAAAGCCTCCTCGAGTTGGCGAGGATACACACAGAGGGGCAGATTTACAAGCCCCTTGAGCCTCCTTGCAAAAAAAGTGACGCAACGGCAGCGCAAACAATGCGGCCAATATACAACGTGACGCATCTCGGGAGATGCGTCACGTTGTAAAGCCCTGCGCCACATTATACCTGCATCAGGTATAATGTTTGGAGGGTGGGCGTTCCCACGCAGGAAGGCCTCGTAAAAGTGACACTTTTGGGACGCCACTGCGTTAAAACCTTACGCCTGCTTCAAGCAGTACAGTAAGTATAGGCCTCAAAATACATTGCTGGAGTTGCATCGTGCTTGCGACACGACTCCAGCAATGCGTGAATTTTGGGCCAACAGATGCATCAGAATTTCTGACGCATCTGTCAATCCTTGCACCATGGTGCGCCGTATTGTAAATACGGTGCATCCGTGGTGGCGCAAGGGTATCGCAGGCTGGCGCAGGGAAACTGACGCATCTCTACAGATGCGTCAGTTTCTTGTAAATCTGCCCCAGAGTATTTCATAATGCTGAAAGGATTAGCATACAAAAGAAAGCTAAAAAAAAAATAACAACTTGCTAAGGTCCACAGGCTATGTAACACGATTAAGACAGAGGCAAGGTTGCTGAGGTCGGGAAGAGCAAGACGTTTATATAATAGAACAATTTATAAATGTAAAAATGGTTTGTCAGAAAATGATGTCTGTCATTGAAAATGTTAATGGTAGAGAGTTTTAGCTCTTAGTCAATGAGGACAAAAGAGCCAGGCCTTAACACCTAAACATTAAACACTTGAATATATTATTTTAGAACAGTGTTGCTCTCAATTTATTGTGACCATTTACAGAAGGAATACTGTGACCAGTAGTATGGAAGACATTTTGGATTAAAGCAAATATGTAAGCTTAATGAAACTCATTCTTGTTGTGACAATAAGTGAAATAATCAAAAACACAAATAATTTGAGAGCTAATGGTCCAGATTATATTTAGGGCAGGACGAAATCTGTGTAATTTCCTTTGTGGACATTATATGCTACATGCCTCAAACATTGCACGAAAGTATGCGCTATTAAGCAAAATGCTGATCAAGTTATTGATGCATTTTTTTAGTGCAAACTGTGTCCTTGTGTCAGTTTTTGATGAGAGGGGGCAGTTCATGCAACGATGTAAACTTAATAAAATTGATTCTTGTTGACGTAATAAATGAAATCATAAAAAATGCAAATAATTTGAGAGCTAATGGTCCAGATGATATTTAAGTTATGGCAAAAATCTATATAATTTCTTTTGTGGAAATTTTGCAACATTCCTAAAAAAAATGGCATGAAATTATGTGCTACTAGGCAAAATGCTGATCCAGCTATTGCCGCTTTGTATTAGTGCACACTGCACCCTTGCGTCAATTTTTGATGAAAGGGAGCAGTTCATGCTAAAAGAAACAAAAGCGCAAAATCACACTTGCCATTAACCATCAGTTGCTTTGTTGGGTTCACCTGCGCTGTTCTCGAGTTCCAGTGATAGAAAATCTGTTAGGTGAAGTAGCATAAAGGCATAATATCAGCCATTTCGCATAACAATTGTGTCATGAATTGCTGCAAATTATATGAGATTACACCGTCATAAAGAAAATTCCACCCAGGCCTAATATTCAGACGAATCCACTTTGGTAAGAAACTGTACTTTGACTTTACTTAGATAGGCCACTCTGACATGCAGCATTTCAAATACTTAATTATTACACCCATTCACAAGAAGAGGTGCAGAGGATCCAGCAAATTATAGATTTATGAATCGAAGCTTTAGCTAAAACGTATGCACAAATAGGAGCAAAGCGTTTTAAGGGTTGGACAAAAGAGAAAAAAATGGTGTCATACAAGCAAGGAGAATTTAGAGATTACCTCTCCACTCTTAACCACTGCTTTGTTCTCTGGATTATTGATTAAAAGTCCATTGAGGTGGCTAGTGTATTGAGCTGCTGCTTTGTGAACTGTCGGTCCAGGTGCGATCTGGTCCATATTTGATCTGGTTGTCCTTAGACTTTTGTGGAAATACTAAGGGGCAGATCTACAAGAAACTAACGCAGCGCTGTGCCGCAAGTCATTTTGCTGCGTTGCATCTCTGTGCTTCCCCCTGCGCTGACGCACAAACTGCTGCCATGCGCCGGCGCAGGCACCCTTGCACCATGGTGCAAGGATGCCTGCGTCGTGGGAAGATTGTTTTTGTGCAGGGGCACCTTCCTGCACAAAAACAATCAATTGAGGTGATTTCCTCTTTCAATGCGTGCTGTAGAATGCAGCACGCATTGAAAGAGGAAAAAAACGAGGAGAAATGAAAATATTTCTCCTCGTTGCACCTCGCTACGCCACCCCTGGGGTGGCGTAGCATTCTGACGCATTTCCAGATTTACGATTTCTCGTAAATCTGGAAATGCATCAGTGGACATGGGTGTTGCGTGGGAACACCCACAGCAACACCCATGTCACGCCCCCGGCCCTAACACGCAAAGTGTTGCGTGAACAGGGGCGATATTTACAAGCACAGGTTAAATCACGCAGGGTGATTTTACCTGTTCATGTAAATATCACTTAGCAGGCTGCGCCACCGGTGCGTCACGCAACGTGATGCACCGGCGGCTTGTAAATCTGCCCTTTAAACTCTGCAACATTTGTGCGGGTTAGTTGACAATTTAGCAGAAATTGCATACCGGTAATAGGGCTCAAGTGAAATGACTGATGGGGTCAGTTGACACTTCATATATGGGCCGAAATTGGATTAAAGCAAGACTGTGTACTTGTGCACTGCAGTCACCCTTTTTGATTGCATTTATCAGATTTACCTGATGTTTGTCTAAGACACAAGCATTTTCACCGAAGATTGGCAATAGACATTTATGATGTTTTTTGTATTCCAATGACATAGTTATTTTGGATTATTGCTCAGCGGATTTTCGAAGAAAATTAAAGAAATTCTTGGACTGTTTTGTAGTCCAAATAAATTAGTAAGTAATAGTGGTAAAACTATGAACATGATCTTTGCTAGGAAAGCCAGAGGCTCGACTTGGTTGTAAGCAAATAAAAGCTTCAACTAGTCCGACCGTATTAATATTTGGACTTGAATTTCTTTACACATTTTCCATGGCAAACACATCAGGTGGCTGTCTCAACCAAGGCTTAGTAACAACTAGTCAAACAATTATTTGTATTCAAATTAAATTAACTCATAAAGGCAACCAAATAAAATAGCGTAGCATTCAAAGAAATCAATAATTATATATCAGTACTTTAAAATAATTACAGTGCCATCCTGGTTGCTAATTTTAACAGCATCACACTAAAAACGACGAACAGATAAACATATTAATGGAATCTTCAGCCATTGAAAAAATACAGTCAATTTTTTTAAAGAAGGGGAACAAGAAATGTTTGCCTGGTTCATGTATATGTTTACAAAAAAAAACCTTAAATGCAAGCAGTATGAAGGGAGATAGCTGTTCAAAAATTCAAGTTCTGTAATGCCGCCCAACCCGTGGGAAATTAAAGGAAATAGTGAACGATGCCCATTCAGAGAATGTTAAAAGATAACGATCCCAATTTTTAACCAGGTAACATACAGGTACTTAGTTGGTTTAAGAATAATAAAAGATTTAACTGTAAGCTAACTAATAATTCTTGGGGCTCTATTTTCAGGATTACAAGCCCATATTTTATCCTTTATTAAAATTGCACCAAGATTGAAAAATAATCTGGTCTGCCAAACTCAAAACATAAGGATCCCACATAACTCAATCATTTAAAATTAAGATGAAAATACAGTGTCAGGCAATCCTGAATAATCTGCCTATTAAAGTTAGCTCAAGGATTGGTCCAGATAGAAAAGGAAGAAAATTTGATTCTGTCGTCTAAAAACAGGAAGACCAAGTTCGACGTGGCACAAGAAATGTGGGTAGCTCAAAGGTACAGCTAATAACCACCAACTAATGCTATTCTCCTCAGTCTGAAGATAACTTGAATCAGCATTTCCCCAAACCCCTCCACCATAACAGGCAGAGGAAACAAACTTACTCTTATAAAGAGTGAGTATATAAGATAAAGTTTTCCTGCCCAATCTGGATGCAAAACTAAACAAATATAATTTAGAGTGAACAACCGATTTTCTCCTCAAGGAGAAAGGATGGCCCCCAAGTATGAAAAAGTTTTAACCTTGCTATAAACATGGGGGCATATTTATGAAGAGGTTTGCGTTGCGTTTGCACCACGCAATGTGGTACAGGCGCGATGCAATAACAAAATGCAATTTATCATACCACACAAGGCTACTTTACGTGGGTCCGAGTGGCTTGATAAATCAAGACTAAGGCAATGCAGTGCAAATTTCTGTGTTGCATTACTGTGACCTGGGAAGGCGTTCCATCAGAGTTGCACAACTCCCATGGATTTTGACGCATTTCCATATTTACCAGTACTGGTAGACCTGGAGACGCGCCAAATGATATATCTTCAAAGGGAGGCATAACGAGGAGAAATATTTGCATTTCTCCTCGTTACTTCCTCTTTCTATCGGTGCTGCATTCTGGAGCACACATAGATTGAGGAATATGCCTCAGGGGATTATTTTGTGCAGGAATTTGGCCCTTCCTGCAAAAAAAAATCCTGCATGCATGAGTTGGCGCTAAGCAGCCCATTGTGCGTCAGTGCTGGGGAAAGAACAGGAATGTGCCATATTGGGATAAATACTGCACATTCCTGTCCTTTTGTTGTAGCACAGCGCAGCACGGTTACTTGCTATTCTGTGCTGCGTTACTTTGTCATAAATATGCCCCATGACTTTTAATTGAGAACTCAGTGGACTGGGTTTAGTTGGTGGAGTTAGGCACCAGAGTCATGATAAAAGACTTTGCATAATTAGTGCTTAATCATGTCCATCCTTTAAGGATACCAAACAGTCTATGAGTTATTGAAACCATTGGTTGTGTGAGCCTTTAATACTGCATTATCAACATAAAGGTGCACAGGGGCATATCTAGGACCCCCACAAGGCATGTCCTGGCTCTTGCATAATATAAGCAGAATCAGAGGCAAGACACAGCCCTACCATACAACCTCTTGCCAATTAAAAAAATTCGGAACACCAACCTGTTATATTTTAAAGGTATTGATAATAGGTTCTACAACCACTTGCAAACATTTACAGTCATGTATTTAATTCTCTTAATCCTGTTATTATGCTCTGTCGCTTTGTAATACTTTGGAGCAAACATTTGTCTCCCACCAGACGCGGCCCTTGCAGGTAAGAGCAGTGGGGCCGGGTTGGGTGGGGGATTCGACAGATGACCACAAGGGACAATTAAATACATAATTAATTTCCCCTTGTCATAGTTTGTCGAAATCTCCCCCCATCCGGCCCCACCGCCACACCGCTCTTACCTGCATGGACCACTACTGTGTCCCACTAAATACAGATGACAGGGTACCGGCCGACTCAATTCAGAGGTTATATTAGAGATGGAATGCCATTGTTGGAGTTAACTGTGTTCATATAATGTCCTCCTATTGGGAACAACTCAACTCAAACATTAACACTGTACTTCTTCAATGTTTTTCTACGATTATTACAAATATCGTGTGTTTACCAAATGCTACCCAATTATTACTAACATACTGCCTGAATGTAATAGATACATGTTTCTCCATGTTACATACAAGTTGTAATTATTATCTACATGTTCTAATGCCCCTCTTCACATATTTCCACACAGTTGTACTGTTGCTGCTGTATGTTTGTCACTGACTTATACTGTAATACAACTTATAGGACGGTGCTATTCTCTGTATTCCTTTCAAACCACGGATGGATGTCCACTGTCCCTATGCTCATGTTTCCCCTCATATTTGCCACTACGCCTACTGTCTCAATATAGCTGGGAGCCTGCCCCACCAAGGCGTCATGATTGCGCTGATGCCCAACCCAGCACATTCCACTCCTCTGGTGTTGACTAAAGGATCTTTATTGCTCAACCTCGAACACACACCAATTTACACCCTCACAAACACCGACCTCTAATTGCCTTGTGCGCTGGGGGCCTGCCCAGCTGACCAGTCTCCATCACAGTATCCTCCAACGGACCTCATCTCTTACCGACTCCCTGAGGTGGGATCAAGAGAGGGCCCCCGGTTGGGGGTCCTACTGCCTCCCCTTGTTATATATTGTTATTCTTGTTGTTTTGGTTGCTTTGTCAATCTTTCAGTTCTTACTCCCCAACCCAGTGTAATCCCTGTTGTACAGTGTTGGTGCTTGAATAATTGATGACCTCTAACAGGCCTCCTCAAACCAAACTTACATTTAGGAGTCACAACTGAATACAATGTCTTCCCTAAACATAACATCACTCAACACCAAAGAGTTGAACCACCTGGTCAAAATAACTAAAATATCAAACTACTGTAACGATCTGAAAAGTGATGTACTCTTCTTACAAGTAACTAATATTGGTTTCAAAGAAGCAATTATCCCTCTAAAAGGGCTGGGTGGCTGAGGTAACCTGTTCTGAAGCTTGAAGGAAGAAAAAGTGAGTTCTTACCTTAATCTCTAACAGATCAGGTCTGTCTGGCATTTCATCAGAACATGACACAGAGGGTAGATGGCTGCTTCCCAGATTCAAAAATGGGAACAATGACCTCTATATAATAAACATATATGCTCCTAACAGGGATGACCTGCAATTTTGGAGCTCGCTAAACAAGAAATTATCAGATATCCTTAGTGACTCCGAAATAATACTTTGAGGAGATTTCAATCTTCCATTTGATCCTATATTAGACCGTCACTCAGCATTTAAATTTAGACCGCCCCAAAGCACACACAAACAAATGCTTAACCTATGCTCCGCTCATGGTCTCTAAGCTGTATGGAGAATCCACTACCCCACAGGAAGTGATTTCACATTCTTTTCCCCACCCTACTCAAGCTTCTCCAGCATTGACTACTTATTAGTAGACACTTGCCTACTACCAGCCACCTCAGATACCATAATCTACCCCATCGTCACATCAGACCGTGCAGCAATACCTATATCTATTCTTAACTTACCCATTAAGGGGAAAAAAATCAATGTGGCAAATAAATGATGAAATCCTAGATAAGGAATTGGATGTACAAGACATAGAGAGGGAATTTGAAATATTCTTTGCAGAATATAATCACTCCATCTCTTCCCCTGAACTTCAATGGATGCGTTTGAAAGCTCCATAAGAGGTCCAAATATCAAACGCATGGACAAAAGAATAGGGCTATTAGGGAATCCTTACAACACTTAGCCACTGAAATAAAAACATTCCAAAATGAATCACCTTTTAAATGAAATTAAACAACAACAAAAAATACACCATAATCAGCAAATTAGCATACCTATGGGTGCATGCACAGAAAGCCAAGAGACTATTGTACCTTAACAGAGCAGGTTATGCTCTAGCAGCCACCCTCACATTCTAGAGACCCAGTAACCAAATCTCACACATCAGAGCCTCAGATGGCTCATACAAAACTAGAAATATAGGTATACTGGAACTCTTAAGGAACTTTTATGCAGCACTATACTGCCCACAAGGTAACATTAATAAGGGAGACTGTCTAGCTTTCCTAAATAAACTTCAGATAAAATCAATCTCAGACACTGTGAAATCAAGATTAAATAAACCTCTAGAAATTGAGGAAATTGTGGCAGCAATAAAATGTATCAGGTCTGGCACAGCGCCAGGCTCGGATGGTTTTCACATACTATTCTATCATAAACGGACAAAATCCATAATAAAACCCCTAAAGGATAACCTAGATCATTTTGCACTGCAGGGTTTGGTCTCAGGACTGCATTGCCAGCTACAATTGTAGTGATCCCCTAGGAGTGTAAGGATCACACTGATCTTGAAAATTATGGGCCAATATCCCTTCTAAACATGGAGGCCAAAATTTACGCAAGGGTCTTGGCCAGAATACTGGAGCCAGTCATTCCTAAACGCATCCAGAACTCTCAAATGGGTTTCATTAAACAGAGGTTAGCCAGAGACAACATTTGTACTTTCTGTCATATTGTAGAAAAGGCTCAACTTCTATATATCCAGCCGTGGCAATAGCCCTCGACGCGGAAAAGACTTTCGATAAGGTCACGTGGCCATAGAATCGGTACACCATTTATAACAATGACTATTGTACTATATGCCTACCCGATGGCGAGAATCAGAATTAATGGCAAACTGTCCGCTCCTTTCAGCCTACACGAAGGCACACAGCAGGGCTGCCCCCTTTCACCACAATGTTTTCTATTACCCATTGACCCATTACTGCAAATGCTTAATAACTCTTAAAAAATTAAAGAGTTTAATTTTGGCACAACATCATACAAAACGGCTGCATAGGCAGATGATATCCTTATGACATTGGGGTAGCCATACCAGCGATCAATAGCATAATCCATAAGTTCTCCTTGGTTTCTGGGTACACCTTAAACAAAGACACAACTGAGGTTCTACTCCTCAACCCTCCCTGCTTCCCTACACACCTTGGAGACTCTGACCTCAAATGGCAACCTATATTCCTCAAATATCTGGACGTTTGGTTTACTAGTGATTTAACAGGTTTGCTACAACACAACCTGAAGAATGAATAACAAGAGTATCCAAAGGGCAAGTGATCTCTAAACAGTTAAAAGATATCACTAAAATTAATGCTCATGAGATTATTCAGGCTTCCTCAGGAGTCAAAGGCTTAACACATTTCCATTTGAGTCAAAAACCTTGACAATCTCAACACACTGCACAATATAAGAAGATTTCTTCTGTAAACCGGGAGGAAATAAAGAGAGCAGCAAAAGAGTCTGATCGCTGACATTGGCCTGACAGTGGATGAAAACATATTATTGGTGAGATCACTAGAAATAAAAAAATAATGACTGACACTAGCATTATCACACAGACTTTACCAATGAATTGGATTTGTAATAAACATTTCCAAAAGTTCAAGAATGACCTTTCTAAATTGTTCCTAGATGGAGGTAACATTATTTTATTTTAATATAACTCCCAATTATTTCCTACCGAGCAGCTGACCCTGCTACAGTGAAAATAGCTTTTGGGGACTCTTGACTGTAAGGACATGTTTTCCATTAAATGTTTACATGACCTACTTTTAAATATCATGCACCCTACCTTATTGGCCCTTATGGCTTACTTATGTATGACATATTAATATTTAAAAGGAGGGTTTAGGCCTGTCAAAAGGTGTTATTTGACAGGGCAAATTTGCAGTTTAAACCTTCATAGCTAGGTTACTGGTGGCACGCCTGTAGTCATATTTTGCAATTTCACTTTAGTGGTGGAACAATATGTGCTGATGTCTACTGGTGACATTTAACTTACAGGTACTGGGTACCATTTGTGCCATATACTAGGGACTTATAGGTAAGTTAATTCTGCCACTTAAAAGTTTAGGCAGTTTCAACATGTTTTAAAGGGTCAGAACACATACACTGGGACCTGGCTAGCAGAGTTCCAGTGAATAGAGTAAAAAAAAACAGCAGCATCAGTACAACAAAGGGGGTGATCATGCAAAAGGAGGCCTTTTCCTAAATGCGGCAAATGAAATGAGGTTTATCGAAAAAACCTAAAATGACAGCTCTAATCTTGTTATCCAAGAGGATCCCAGATTCTAATTAAGAGAACGTACAAGAGAGAGGGGCCCAACCAAAAAGGTGTCTAACATAAACAGTCTATCAAGTAACAATGTAAAGACCCTAACCTGTATGTGTAACGACTGTGCTGATTTGTTTTTAAGCTGATCATATGTCTCGCTTTTTCCAATATCTAAAGGAGGTACGTCAATCAAAACCATGACAAATGGAGTGGCATCAGGGGAAAGATTACAAGTAATAAAATCAGGATTTACACTTCCACCAGTTAGACAGTGTGGTCTTATGGGTTCAGGATTTGAAAGCTTGGTAACAGAGGAGAGGAGTGGAAGTAATGGATAGGTCTGAAGAACCAGATTTAAAAAATAAAGAAGAAACTGAAGGAGAAGTGTTATCAGCCGAAAATGCCTGTGGTGACTGCAGAGACTTTGAGATACCAAGTACGCTTGCTTTGACAGATAAAAACCTAGCATGAATAAATTAAAAACTTATCTCTAGAGCAAGCAGTCACTATATTAGGCAAGAAATTATCCACCAAGAATTGATAAAATATCAGAATATTGGTATCTTCTTTAGAGGTGATTGTACATAAAGAATAGGCGAGGATCACTTCCAACTCAGGAACTGATTGAAGTATAACTCCCGGTTGCTCAGAGAGGGTTGAAATCTTATCCACATTATGAACTGCTGCCTCTACATGAAAATAGTTATTAATCACATAAGAATTAGCTAAATATGTAAGGCATGGGGTAACAGTGAAATATGCTGTGCCAGAATTTTACTTGAGTATTGTCTAAATGCTGTACTTGTATATTAGAAATACATTCTTCAGTTTCAGCGATTTTATCATTTAAAGCACCCATGGTCCACCATAAAAATGTATTAATAGAGGAAGGAGCAGGGAGTTTCTTGTTGTAGCTATCCACTTAAGTAGAAGAGTCCTTTCTTTCTGAAACAAATGCAATTACATGCAGGAGCAAAGATCCAAAAGGAATGGGCCAGCCCAGCCTCTTGTGTCCTAATTGGATCAGACGGTATCAGTCCTGGCCAAGCCTTCTCCCAGGCACAGCCCAGGTGCTTTCCAAACACCCTGAAAATAGTCTCTAGTGGGTGGGGGGGAGCCTCCTTTATCCCTCCCCGCCCCCAACAGCCAGCTACAACGGATTCAAAATGCGATGAATAGTCTCTAGTGTGGAAGGGGCCTTCTTCCCCCTTGCCCTCCCCGAAGTATCCTGGAACATAACGTTTTCAATTATCAGCATCAAATTTCTTTATTAGGTTAAAAAAAGATATAACAATAAAAGATACCTAAAAACATTAATACAGAGCCAGGTAAGCACCATAAAACATATAGGGACATAAATACACAGAAGCTAAAATGCTTAACATTCCCATCAGATCGTAGTACAAAAATTGCAGTAATGCAAAATCATCATCCTACAACCTATATGCTAAAAATTCTTATTCACAATATATAGTCATAGACTAGGAAGACACAATACGGTAATAAGTATTAACACCTAAGTAAAACTGCTGCAGATAAAGGCAAATTAATCCCTTAAGTATTTCAACCATGGGATGGACTGCCATTTGTCAATAGTAAAACAGTCATTAAAGATTGCTCTATTTAGATTATACTCGGACCCTGGCCAGATTGTAACCCATCTCGGTAAAGGGTGAAGACCTGTTAGGTCAGAAACGTAGCTTAAGCCCAGTTCTTGATGCACTATATAATAAGGGATAGACTGTGGTATGCTCAATAGGCACCTGTAAAATTTGTTTTCTACAGTTTACAACGAGGAGAGATATGATTATCCTCGTCCGAAGACATTGGCCTGTTAAGGATCACCTTCCTTATGACCTTCACCACAGATTCTATTACATATATTGGTCTATAGCATTGAAAAGCTCACTTAGCCCCCTTTTAAAAAACTGGTATAATAATTGAAGTGGACCACGATAAGGGAGGACCTACAGATATGGCAGATATGGCAATGTTTATCGTCTGAGTCAAGTGAGACCCAAACATCTGGATCACTGACATAGAGATTGGGTGGAATCCGTTTCGAACCTGAGACTTTATTTTTTGACAGCCACAAGATAGCTGCCTTCACATCATCTAACAGAACAGCCCAGATGCTAGGATGGTGTCTTCTTATACTGATCAACGTGCATGATGCTATGGATGCCGTCGAAATGACTCACCCAACAATCGAAGGAATGTGAAAGGAAACAGTTGACAGTTTCTGAAAAAATAGGGTGATTTATGATCGCTCAGAACTTAGAGCTGTTGGACAGACAGCTAGCTTTTAGCCATTGATCCCAGGCCTCATCCTTTAGAAATGTTTTCTGCCTTTTAATCTTCGATTTGTAATCTGATCAGCAGATGGCTATCAGTGATTTATGTCTTGTGCAGGACTTAAGCGCCCTAAGCAGATTTCTGTGAGCTTTTGAACTATCTTTGTCAAACCACCTGGTTAGGTGTGGTGAGAGAGACTGGCTGGGTATGGACATCAGGCCTTGGACATTATTAGATATTGAAGTAAAGGTCCTTAAAATGTCATGGTCTGTAGGATCTTTATTCAAGCATGTCTTAAGGTCCAAGACACAACTGCTAAACAGCTATGCTAGAAAAACTTCATGGGACATCTTTGACCATCTCAGTCTCCTACCCTGATCATTCAACTTCAACCCACTACAACCTGATCTGGGTGGTCCCTTCCCAGATGAGGCTCCCACCTCAATGAAATACAGACAGGTTTGTGGTCACTTAACCCATTGGGTTCAGTCTTAAACTCTTTAATTTGGCTGAGAAAGGGGTTCGAAGCAAAGATAAAGTTAATAGTTGCAAGACAACCCCTGCCCGTGAAGGTAGGTGGTAGGGGGCCATCCACAAATCCACAAACATACCAGATTGAATTCATTTGAAGAAGTATTCAGTCGGTCCCTTACCTTCAGTGATTCATATAAAGATCATTGTTAAGTGTACGCCTTGGTTTAGAATGAGGAGATGAATGCAAACCCATACATGAATAAATGTTAAAATTGCTTAATAGGATAAACAGGGCCACTGGAATTATGCTGCTGGAGAGGACCAAATTTGTGGCAGGGTTGAGTAAATTATGCAGCAAGCATAAGGCAAATTATGCGGCTTTATGCAGCACATTTTGTCATGGTTTTACTTCATGATTTTTGCATTTTTACAGTTTTGAATACTGTCTGGGCATTATTGTGCATCACATTAGTACCAGTTTAACACCCAAATATAGCAGTAAGCAACAGAAAGAGGACCAGTCACCCTTTGCAAAGGGCCTTCCACTGCGCAGCCAACATGTGTTGCTGCGTTTTTAGGAACTTTTGAACTGTCTGAGCTATAAACATTTTTTTTCTTAACATCTGCAGATTATGCAGCAGATGATGGATTATGTGGCAAATGCGGCAAATCTATAATTGTGCAAATCGCATAATTCCAGTGGCCCTGAACATAAGCCAGCTGGCAAAGAAATACCTATCTCCAAGACAGTCTTTTAACGATCTTGAGGTTAAAAGATGCTTAAGGTTGGTTTCCATAGGGGTAGTATTATAAAAGTTTAATAATAAAAATATATTACGTTTAGAAAATGTTAACAATGCAACCTGCAAATTGGGAGACCCGAAATGCAGCTCATCGAGCTTACAACTAAGGGAAACTGCAACCAGTGTCAACAACCCGCCATTGGCTCTGCCAGAAGATGAGGAAATCACAGATAAAGCAAAGGACTTAAACCTATCCAGATCAAAAGGATTGGACATCAGGTCATATCAAATGGAGTAATATAATTAAGCCAGATTAGATAATGTTTCTTTCTGTTGAAATCGGCGATTTTCCTGCTAACAACGTCAATACATTGATGAGCCATATTTTTGAGGTTTTTTTATATAGCGTGAACTAGACCCGACGGTATCAGAGCTCTTTACAGGAGCACCAGTTGGGTTACAGACGGACACATTCATTTTTTTTTCTTTGCTAGGCAACGGAAGATTAAGTGATTTGGCCAGAACCACAGGATGTTGAGCCTCGGTTTCCTAACTTCAAGGTCGGCCACCCTAGTTGAAAGGCCACACCCTCCCTCACAAGGTCAATCTCGGTGATTGTACTATCTTGAGAATTGTTAGAAGAGTCGGAAGCCAGACTCATCATGAGCAGCCAATCATTACACCCCACGAGGTACAGCTGTTCAAACCAGTTAGATGTGTGAACTGGACAAATGAGTATTTAGCTAAACAGAATTCTGTTTGACAGGGACCAGAAACGGGGAGCCTGAGATGGTGGAAAGGTGGTGGGACCTCTGAAAAAATCCCAATGGTAGTACCATAATGGAAGAGGAGACACCATAAGTCCAAGGTGCCTGTGCCAACATGCGGTTAACCAACCCTAGGCAGTTACAATTGACACCCATGCATTCTCCCTCAAAGCATTTAAGACCAATCTAACTTACCTGCCTCAACATGTTGATATGTTGACCAGTGGCTGCCACCACCTCAACACACCTGCTAAACCAATGCATTACTTTGTTCTTCAATTGTGAATGCCCTTCCTGCGCCCCATCCTGTAGACGCTGCACACTACCTAAAACAATTACGTATGATGTGACATCGGGTGTCAGCTTTAAGACTGTGCCTGTGGGGGAAACAGCCATAACATTATTGCCGGCAGGAGTGTTAACTAGCTCCCCCCATTCTTCCCCAAAGAAGCCTGGCAAGGTGAGGCAGGGTGGTAAGAGGGGCCAGTACATAACATAACGTGCATTTGTAAAGAGCAAGTTCCCCCAAGGGCATCTTGGTGCTGAATAACAGAGGTTTATTTTCACCCAACTCAATGGTACTCATTTTATCGAACTCAGAAGGATAAAAGGCTGAGTGGACCCACCGTGACATTTGACCATGAGATCGAACACAGGCCCCTGCAGTGGATCATTAGTTCACTAAGACACCAGACCCGGCACAGAAGGGTTGAGGAGGGTGAAAGGCGGAGGAGAAGGAACGGTCGTGGGGGTAGGTGAAAATGACACACACGCTGGACCAGTTAAGGCACCAGGGGAATACCTATTTGATCACTCAGGCCCGACCATAAAAAATTTGATGTAATCCCCTCTGAGATGCCCACCCCAGAAGACCCAGACAAGGCACCATTACTGGCTCTCATATTACAGGCTGGCTCTGGTGGCACCCTTGCCAGTTTTACCAATGTTGCAAGGGCCTTTTTTTGAGATTACACAACTTTTGGAAACACT
Organism: Calotriton arnoldi; assembly: GCA_963921515.1. Lineage (NCBI taxonomy): Eukaryota > Metazoa > Chordata > Amphibia > Caudata > Salamandridae > Calotriton > Calotriton arnoldi. The sequence goes on from CAWUFW010017284.1 coordinate 221,275, forward strand.
GAGCAAAGCAGCTCTTGACTTAGCATTCAGTTTTAGTGGCTAGTTTGTCCAGTAAGAGTTCATACATTGGTTGCCGGCGAGAGGCCTTAGCTGTGTTAGCAACTGTGCCCGTGATTGAATCCACCTCCCTCCTTTTCCATTTACTTGCTGGGGGCTCAGTTTCTGATAATGAGTCGTCAGTAATGGTGTCGGCTTGGTGAATATCCGCCGAGACTGCCAATCAATCAACTCAGATTTATAAAGCGCCCTTGAGGGTATCTATACGCTAGGTTCTTGCTGGGCTCAGTCGAAAAGCCAGGTCTTGAGTCCCTTTCTGAATTCCAGGGGAGAGGATGATGTTCAGAGGTGAAGGGGAAGGTCATTCCACGACTTAGTGGCAAGGTAGGAGAAGGAGCGTCCTCCACTGTAGCTTTGGTCGATGCGTGGAGTGTGTGCGAGGGCAAGGGAGTGTGTAGGTGTCTGGAGGGTTGGTAGAAGTTCAGGCGGTGGCTGATGTATGCTGGAACTTGGTCATGGAGGGCCTTGTAGGCATGTATCAGCATCTTGAATTGGCATCTTTTCTGGATGAGCAGTCAGTGGAGGTTTCTCAGGTGGGGGGTGATGTGGGTCCATTTGGGGAGGTTGAGGATGAGACTGGCAGCTGAGTTCTGAATTGTCTGGAGTCTCTACAGGAGTTGGGTGGTGATTCCTGCATAGAGCGTTTTGCAGTAGTCCAGTCAGCTGGTGGCTATGACCTGAGTGACGGTTTTTCTGGTGCTGACGGGGAGCCATCTGAAGATCTTTCAGGGCATGTGGAGGTTGTGGACTCAGGCAGAGTTGACTGCGTTGATCTGCCATTTCATGGTGGGTTTGCTGTCCGGGTAGTGGAGGGTCTTCTGAAAGCGAGAGGTTGAGCTGGGTGTTGTCTGCGTAGGATATGATGTTGAGGCCATGGGTTCTGACGAAGTTGGCCAGGGTGTCATGTAAGTGTTGAACAGGGTGAGGCTGAGGGATGAGACTTGAAGGACGCCGCAGATAGTGCTCTTGAGTTCCGACCTATGTCTAAATCTAGGCCTCCCCCTCATAAGGGCCAGTAGCTACAGGAACCAAGGGCTGCTTCAGCTTACTAGTGGTAGGGGACAAGTTAATCTTATTACTCACATCCCTAGCAAGTTGTTTGATGGCTGGGACCCAGGCATGTAAGCATAGCTACTCCTCAACAATTGTCATTTTTAAATGCCCCAACAGCTGATGTCAAAACATTCATTAGAAAGGTTTTCCAACAAGCACCTTTCTGAGGTTCATTTAGTTTAATACTCGAAGCAATACACGTATGTTTCTCCATCCTGGATTGGTCACTGAGTGAGAGACGAAAGAGGTGTTGCCTGGTCTCTTCATGAATGGGTACTGACGGTCTCAGACTGGCCCATCTTGGCCCGGTCTTCTCCTGGGCACAGCTCGGGTGTGTCCTGTGCTGCGGGGAAATGGTGCACGCTTTATGTGTGATTGCTCCTCATCCCGCATTGCACAGGCCAACAGAGTCCTATGAGATGTAGTCCAGCATGTCCTTTCACAGATAGTTTGCATACCTCAACTGTCTCCCATTCTTAGGAAGACATAGATTAATACTACATGACTTCACTTTGTATGAAGAAAGGACCTTTTCAGGATGCTGTGTCTTCTGGTGGTGCCCTAGGGGAAGCAAGAGCACTACCTAATAAGCTGTGTTGAGTTTGGGGGCTTCTCTGTGCTGAAAAAGTCCCCACCCAATAGTCAGCCACGCAACAATACCCCTAAGATTTTGGGGTACTGTTGGTGCCACCCTAAAGTCTTGAATTATTGACTCTGGGAGTTTCAGCAGTTGCATGCACACCTGGGTATCTGTTAGTGTGCCCTAGCAATGCAGGGGCTCAATGAGTTTCTATGTCCTCTGTGATTTCTAGTCAACCTTGTCCCATAAGAAAAATATGAAAAATATGATCTTCAGTGAGGTGCTCATTATTATGCACTGTTGCTATTGAAAGTATGAAAATGACAACATCCAAAAGTAGGGCTTTTTAAAGGTGATTGTCAAAATAAATGCATATTTGTGAAGACATCCTGAAATGTTAGTAATGCTCATATGGTTATATTCTATTGTTGATTGTATGGTGACTGCCTGTGACAAAGCAATACACCTGACTTTTTATAAGTGTATTCTACATGTTTATTTTTGGCGGAATTGTTTTAGGAGCAGGATCTGCCGGCATGCCAACTGTTAAAGAAGGAACACACCTACAGTCAGTGCTTAATTTTAAAAAAATGTAGTTTTAGAGTCCCTTTCGAGGGTGTTCCCATTGATTTTTTCACCTGCCATTTTTATTTGTATTTGAAATTCTACATGTAGAATTTAGTTTTGCATGAATTAAAAACGCTTTTACTTTTTAAAGGAAAAAGCTCTGAGCGGACATTGATTTTTTGATTGTTATTTGTTAGTTGCTGAGTTGGTGATTCTCTGGCCCTCACTGACTCCCTGATTATGCATTGGACTGTTATAACTTAAAGTCAGGAGCTGAAAGGGGTACTTGGCTCACAGTTCAGGGCCGCAGTGTGGGAACCCCAGGGAACAAGAAGCAAAAGACATCGGTTGTTAAAATTGGGGCTCAGTAATTTCTGATTACTCAGGGACCACCGACCAGGATTTCTCACATGCTCCATAGCATAAAATTGAGCATGAAGTTCCTTATAAAACTGCAGATACTAAATCTAAGGCTCGGTTTTGTTGCACGGATTCTGCAAATACACAGAACTATGCGCAGGATTATGGGACGTCGGTGTATAGGAGCTAAGCCTTCCTACCGCCTTAGTACCCACGAGCCCAGGACCGACTAGTTATAGTGTCTCACTCGCTCTCCTACTCACAAATGGAGAAACCAGTGATTAGACACCCCAGAACACAACACTCCCAGATCTCTCAGGAAATGCGGTAACAAGACACACCTTTTCGCTCACACTCTCGTACTTGTCCACAAAAAGATCTGACAGAGACACAAAGATATTTTAAAATATTTATTTTAACTAACGCGCTCTAAAATGTAGTATACGTGCCACAACCAGCAGCAAAAAGCATAATATCAATACAGTTAGCATTGCAGCAAGGCCATATATCATAAAGGGGAATGTCATTTTATAAAGACAGTGGATAAAGGACTATAAGGCCTAACCACCCTCCACTTGGTAAAAGCATAAGTATTATTATATACTAGAAGATCTCTGGGCTTTGTCAGCAGACCCCATACCTCAGGCCATAGATCGTATTTCTACATCACAGGTGCGGGTTGCTCTTCTCCCTGGAAAGGTCCCTCTCCAAGTGTGTGTTACCTAAACATGCATCCCCATAATATCAAAGTACGATTCTCCTGCAAAACCAGCTGCATTGGTATGTATTGTCTAAGTGCTAGGGCGTGACCAGAACAGAATAACTAGAGGCAGTGTTTATCGACCTTGCTCACAATGTTCAGACTAAACTCCAGGAACAGGCAGAGAACGAGCACAGCAGAAAGTTCTCATGTGAAAGGCATAAACAGAGTCTCGCAAAAATAAAGACATGTAGTGTTGTGCGCAAAATCAGCATCATGGCTACCGGGCTCATGCTAACTTAAAGATGTCGACAATGTCCCTAGCGTCAATGTGACAGTTTTGAACTTTCAGGTAAATAATGTTGGAAATGGCTGTAGAGGTAAATGCTTAACTAGCAACAATTAATACCATATTTGGCAGCTCTCTGGAAAAATAAGGATACAATCAGTGTTAAAACTGTTACTGTCTGTCATTTCGGTATCCAGATCTATCACAAAAGGCAACGAATAAATACCATTAGTGGAAATTATCAAAAGAAACTCCGCATTACATCACACTTACAATTTCCTCCATTTTTGTAATGCAGTAAAGCGGGAATAAAATGCCCTGCAAAATATTTCTCCCATTACCTACCTGTAGGTTCATACAGATTCTCCAAAACTCCACCTTTAGTTTTCCTTTTTCCATTTCAGAAACACGCATTGAAGTACCAGTGTGGGCTTAAAATGTAAAAAAAATGCTCTCAAAGTATATTTGTGGCTTATTGATACTCATTTTCCAAATACCCACCTGAAAGAAAGTGCTTTTTTGGTGACCTAAAATTTTATCATGTTTCCTGATGCAGACAAAGGCAATGAGAAAAGTCTTGCCTCCTCCTCAGAAGAAAAAAAGCAGACAAAAGCATCGGCATGACACATGGAATCACAGAAAATTACTGAATTTCCACTGGGCAGCTCAAGGTATCTTACAGCTGACTTAATTGGACTGCCGAATATTCTTAGTGACATTCAAGCAACCTTCTTGTCTGAATCCTCAGGTGGGAGGCTATATTTAGGCAGCTTTCCATTTGCGAGATTGCTGTCCATTTTCTTGAGGGCAAACTTTAATGCACTGGTAATCAGAGACGGGCCAAAATGCAGTTTCAGTACCACTGATAATTTCCCACAGGCTTCCGGTCTGAAAAATAAAAAGTACATTACTTGAATTCCTACCTAATAACTAAGAGCTAGTGAAATGTGCCCATGATATGTCTTTATTCAGACACAACGCAGATGGAGACCAGCAGGAAAAGTACAACATGCCCTCAAACTCGGCCAAGCAGAAACTCCACTTGTCTTAAGTCTTGTCTGTGCTTAAAGTGAAAGTGCAAGTTCCCAAATGCTTTAGGAACTGCCCACATTTGGAGCCCGAAGCAGGGGTCGCCAAATATCAGGGCTGTCTAGTCTTGAACCTTATGGGGCAGATTTACAAGCCCCTTGCGTCACTTTTACGCTGCCGTTGCGTCACTTTTGTGATGCAACCGCAGCGTAAAAAATGCGGCAAATTTACAACATGACGCATCTAGGGAGATGCGACGTTGTAAAGCCCTGCGTGACATTATACATGGGTCAGGTATAATGTATGCAGGGTGGGCGTTCCCACGCAGGAAAGCCTGGTAAAAGTGACGCAGTGAAATCTACAAGATTTCACTGCCTCACTTCTAGGACGCCACTGCGTCAAAACCTTACGCCTGCTTGAAGCAGGCGTAAGGAGTGAGCAGGCGTAAGGAGTGATGCAGTGTATTGGGAATAGGCCGCAACACGCATTGCTGGAGTTGCGTCGTGCTTGCGACACGACTCTGACAATGCGTGACTTTTCTGCCAACAGATGCGTCAGAATTTCTGACATATCTGTCAATCCTTGCGCCATAGTGCGCCGTATTGTAAATATGGCGCATCTACAGTGGCTCAAGGGTTTGTCACGTAGGCGCAGGGAAACTGACGCATCTATACAGATGTGTCAGTTTCTTGTAAATCTGCCCCTATGTCTCTGTCTTTCACTGTCCTTCTTCCTATATCCTTACTTCACTCTTGCAGGCTTTTTCATCCCGGCTTCCTCACTTTACCTTTCTTTCTCGCTTACTTCTCTTTTCTGTCTTTTGACTGATGATGAAAAATTGTGTAGGTCGGTCCTAATGCCCAGCAAAGCTCCACTTAGCATTTTATGTCATTGTAAATGCCAGTGCTAATTTGTACCAGTTCAGTCCTTGTAATATGTTATTGTTGTTTCACATTTGAACCGGAAACAGTGGGATCAATTCAGATTAGCCCAATGTGCAAGTAGTCTGCTTTCTACTGAACGGTTTTAACTGTTTAAATACATATTTATTTATTTAGTAATTTTGTATTATGTGTTTAAGGCCTTTGAGCAATTTGCAGAGAACGCTGTCCAGGGCCAGAAGGAACCTGTACAATGACATGAGCATCATGAAACAAAACATAGCCAGAAAATTACAGAGTAAAAATGTCAAATGAACAAGTTTACTAACTCTAACCTACTCACATATAAACAATACTTACTAAGGTGAATATACATGTAGCTTTAGTCCATAGCCGAGTTATGTAATTGGGAGAAGACAGATCAATAATGGTGGTGATAACTGTGATGAGTTAAATAGGTGCACCGTAAAGAAAAATAAGTCATAAATTCATGTACAGTTAGGAGATTCCTAATCTCTACATAAGGAATTGGTAATCTAACAAGAAAAGCATCTTGCTATGGAAAATAGTATAGTCATCAAGAGAGCAGGTTCTAGAGTGAAGAGGAAAGGAAATGATGTCTGATAAGCAATTGTTTCAGGTCTTTATTGACGGACGATAAGGAGTGGATAGTTCAGATAGAAGGTAAACAACTGTTCCAAAGCTTGGGAGCCCAACCAGAGAAAGGCAGACCTAGAGTACTTTTTTTTATTGAAGGGAAATGTGTCAAATAATGGATTATTGGAAGTGGGAAGTTGATGGGAACCTCCTGGGTTATTTAGCTTTTAGCTAGGAAGTGGGAGTGATCAGAGTGTGGCAATTTGTGCATACAGCATGCAAGTTTGGAGACAGATCTGCCCTCGTTGGGAAGCCAATTCAAGGTCAGCACTACCAGAGTAATGTGGTAAAATCAATCTGTCCCAGAGATAAGCTGACCTGAAGCATAAAATGTGGCTATAGGAGGGGAGATGAGAATGTTTGGAAGGCCTTAGGGAATACAATTAAGATAGTTGAATACTAAGAGGATGAACGCTTGGGCTTTTCCATTAGGTCTTAAGGGTTTAGGCCCACAAACTAGGCTCAGGTGGTGGTTGACAGTTCCGGTCTTGTTGCTGATGTGTTTGTGGAGATTGAAGCAATTATCAAAAAAGAATCGAAATGAATTGCCACTTTCAGTAATTGTTGGGGAGCAATCTAGAATATCCGTTCAGTCTAATCACCCTGAATCTTGCGGAGGAGTATGGGAAGAAATAAGTAAGGACTCAATTTTGTTGAACTCTAATTTGAGGTGACGAGTAGTCATCCAAAATATAATGTTGTCAATGGCTGCTTAAATCAAGGGGATATCAAAGGCAAAGTTACCTTTTAATTAAGTTATTTATCAACAGCATAATTACTCATTAATTAATATTAGCACCTGGGGTTCAAGCTAGATATTGAAGAGTGAGAGCACTAAAACAGATCCCCGAGGAACTCTGGGTTTAACGACACACTCCGCCACTTCGGAAACGCAAGGCTGCACCATATTTACAAGAATGTGGTGCAGCCTTGCGTTTCCCCCTGCGATGGCGCTAAGTTTAACAACTTAGCGCCAACGCAGGCACCCTGCACCATAGTGCAAGGGTGTCTGTGTGCAGGGAGGATTGGTTATGTGTAGGAAGGTGTCCCTTCCTGCACATAAACAATCCTAAAATGACATTTTGTAACTTTCCTGTGTACTGTTTCATGCAGCACACATGAAAGTTATTAAATGGCATTTTTTAAAAAGGTTTGTTTATGTACAGGAAGGGACACCTTCCTGTACATAAACAAACCTTGGCATTTTGCTTTTTCCATGTGTGCTGCACAAGGCAGCACACGTGGAAAAAGCAAAAACGAGGAGAAATAATGCATTTCTCTTCGTTTCGCCACCTTAAGACCAGGGTTTTCCTGGTCTTAATTTTGGCGCTACCTCCTATGTACGCCACCCTTGTACATAGGGGGCAGCGTCAAATACAATGGGTGTTGCGGTGGAACGCCCACCACAACACTCACTGCACTCCCCTTTCACGCTAAACATAGCGCGAAAGGGTGCCTTATGTACAAGGCAGCGTTAAGCCACGTTAAGTGGCTTAACGCTGCCTTGTACATAAGGCAAGGCCCCTATCGCCGCGGGCACGTCACAAAAAGTGACGTTCCCGTGGCGATAGGGGCTTGTACATATGCCCCTCAGTGTACAACAGGTACTGGGTTAGAAAAGAACATGCCTATTTTATTCAATAGTGAACAATTAGCAAGATAGGACTGAAACCATTCCAGCACCTATCCCTTGAAACTCAAATGATCTTTTAAAGTATGAATGAGACAGACAGCTTGTTCTTCACAATGTTAAGTCTGAACATTTCTTAGTGTAAGGGGATTTTAATTTTCTTCATTTTGAGGATCTTAAGGACCCCATTAACATTAGAAGTAACGAGGATTTTGAAGCCACAGAACTTTTTCAGCATGGTACTTGTCCTGACAATTTTATGAATGTAAGGACTCTCCAGGTGCATATACATGCTCCACTACTCTGGACTGATCATTACCTAGTTAGCTTTTCCATACAGATAAATCACAATATCTCTGCACCCTCCTCGAGAGCCTTACCTAACCATCAGCCATTGAAACTAGTAACAGGGACTGTCTCACAGGGACACTTGTATTTCCAACTATATGGGACTTGTTTAATTTAGACACAGCAGCAAATAATTACCATACGGTAATTGTGGACATCAATTCTCAGTTGAAGGTTAGTAAAGCTAAAAGGAAAGAGTTTTTGGCTAAGTGGTACTCTGAAGAACTAGGAGCTCAAAATAAACACTGTGAACGACTAGAAAGGGCATGCAGATGATCAAAGTCCAAAATGGACAAATCTCAGTACATAGCCAGACTCAATATCTACCACAAGAGTATTGGCTCAGCATGCAGAAACCTTCTTACAGAAAGAATTGAGAAAAGCTCCTCTTATGCACAATACATCTTACATGAATTCTCTTTTTCATTTGTCTTCAAATCATCTGTGCTTGCCTCTCCCAAACTATGCGAAATTCTGTCCATTATTTTCCGGGACAAGGTCAACATGGTTTTATGATAACTTCAACATCCAACCTGAGCTGGATTTCCTGTCACATGTACAAGGGCAGCCACACTCAGCAGCTCAAAGCAATCTCAGGACGCTTAAAAAATTAACTTGCAGCGACATAGAACTTAGTTTGAAGTCTATACACTTGGGATCCTCTGAGGACCCGCATCTGTTTCATATCACCTCTTCTTATCCCTCTTTATTTAGTGCTCACTTAGCTGAGCTTTTTAGTTTCTCTCTAACCACAGCCATGGCACTGGGCACTTGGAAACATACTAATGTATTAACATTACTTAAGAAGCCCTCTGCTGACCCTCTGGTCCACAACAACTATCAACCAATATCTCTTCTTCCACTTCCAGCTAAGATATTGGAAAAGTTTGTTAATCAATAGGTATTTTCTTATCTGGAGGGCAACAGCATATGGATGTCTCTCAGTCTGGGTATAGGGCAGAGCACAGCATTGAAACTACTCTTTTGGCATTTTCCAATGAGATTAGGCTGAGATTCAATTAGGGCAGACCTGTTGCCCTCATCCTAATCTCATTGGAAAATGCCAAAAGAGTAGGTTTAATTTGAGGTTCTATCATACGCAGAAGACACTCACAAAATTATACATATTGATGAAAAATTCAGATTTCGCCAGAGCTAAATTCTGTGAGTATCTAAGATCTGAGACACTTTGGGTGAGGCAGAATTGTCTCAACCTCAACGGGGATAAGACAGAGATGGTCCTGTTTGGTAAAAAAAATACCATCTGTCGGATGACCAGTGGCCATTTCAGCTTGGTACGGCCCCCATTCCAAAAAAGGAGGCAAGAAACCTGGTATTCTTTTAGCCAATTCGCTCATTATGAAAGCACAGATCTCTGTGGTTTGTAGATCCTGCCACATGATCTTACAGATGCTGTGGAAAATCTTCAACTGGATCCCCCTCCTTTGCATGAAAACAATTACCCAGGCCCTAATTACCAGTAGCTTAGATTATGGTAATGTACTAAATGTAGGAGTCAATGAGTCTTTGCTATCGCATCACTAAACAATCAAAAATACAGTTGCTAGACTGGTCTGTCATCCACCACCCAAAACAGAACAAAGGACTATTTTGGATAAGTTGTACTGAGTGCCCATACATAAGCAGATAATTTTGAAATTCTTATGCCATGTCCACAGAGCATTATACACTTGTGGCCACCATTACTTATGTAGCTGGGTGTGCCTTTATAATTCCAGTAGGGCTCTCAGGTTTTCCACTCTTGCACAACTGCACCGCAGCTATCATACCACAACTGGTGGCTGTTCTTTCACATACTTTGACGCCTGGCATTGGAACGAACTCCCTATTCAAATCCGATTATGCTATAAGATTGAGACTTTCAGAAAGGTATTGAAATCTTGTTTATTTTATTTTGCCTCTAGTTGAATATAATACTTTGTTGGACCATTATGCAAATCAACCATGCTGGGATACCCCATTGGATTGAGGCTGCGTTTTACAAGACTTTTTAACATATCAAATTATGGTGCTAGATCCAGTATTATCAATAGGTAGCATTTCTCAACATATGAGATGTGCAGCACATCATTTCATGATTTTCAAGAAGGCTGTTTCTCTGTTGCAACGTGCTCTGAAGCCAGATTGGAGATTGTCAAGAAGATTTCTATCATTGAGAAACTCTTTCAATTGAACATTGATGCAGATTTCTGGGAGTTGGGCAATAAAATGTAGACTAGAAATGGATGAATGATGTAGGCATCACTGGAGTCTGCAATAGGTTTTGCAACAATGGAAAACACAGTCTAAACATTATGCATTGTGGAAACAGCTCTATGAGAGTGAGAGATAAATAAGGTTAGACCAATGTGGCACACGGTGTGTGTGCAAATTTTCAGTTAAATTTCCCAGAAGCACTTCTGTAAAATGGTTGAAGAAACTACAGTTTAGAAATAGTGTTAACAGATTCGGTCTGGGACACCTCTTCATAAGAGATAACATTTGGTGGGATTTTCTACATAGAATGTGACAGAGAGAATTGGAAGATAGTTTTAAATCATTTTGGCTTTTGTGTCAAGGGGCCTCATTTATGAGAAGTGTTGCATCGCTGCATGGAAGCAGCGATGCAACACTTCTCAGTGCGCCCTCCTTGCGACACGAATGATGTGTCATATATCATGTTGCAAGGAATGACAGATACGTCAGTATTACTGATGTATCTGTCGGCGCAAAATTAGCGCATTGCTGGAGTTGTGTCGGAAGTGTGACGCAACTCCAGCAATGTTCCTTTCACATGGGGCTAGCCACATGTGAAAGGGCCTATGTCACCCTTACGCCTGCCACGAGGCAGACGTAAGGTTTTGACGCATTGGCGTCCTAAAAGTGGCGCAGCGAAATCTCAAAGATTTTACTGCGCCACTCCTACAACTCTTTCTTGCAGGGGAACGCCCACCCTGCATACATTATACCTGATGCAGGTATAATGTAGCGCAGGGGTTTACAAAGTGACACATCTGCCTAGATGCGTCACTTTGGAAATATGGCCAACATGGCGCATTATTTACAACGCCGCTGCGTCACTAAAAGAGATGCAACGGCGGCGCAAAAGTACAGTCCAAAGTGTGGGTGAATTCCTCCAATTTCATGCCTGGGCCTTCAACTTTATATACAGGTGAAGGTTGGTGACTGATTTCAACATCTTAAAGAGTTCCTGAGACTATGCTTTGCTGAATCACTTTGAGGCTTGATAGATGAGCACTTTGAATATATGTTACTTTCAATGTCTTCAAGTAGCCTATCGTGCTCTATATATCTATTGTAAAGGGATTCTGACTGTTGAAATGTACTGTAAAGCAATGTTTTTTCTCCTCTTCATTAAGTAGCTTGGTAAGCTAAAGGGGAAGCCTTTTACTTTTCTCTTTTTTCTTCTTCAGTGGAGTGAGAGCATTTAAAATTTCAATCATGATACATTTTTAAGCACAGTTGTATCATGGTCTTGCAGGTATTTGAGATGTATATGAATGGTATTACAAACCCACGTTTTAGGTCTTTGGGTTGTCCAGTAGTCATGTGTTTTGAAAAGAATATTGAACATTAGATTTAGTAGTGATCTGAGTAGTCAACTATGAGAGGATCATCAACATTGTCTATGTGGCAAGAAGAACAACTGATTAAGTTGCAAATATAAACTGAGTGACAGGTTGTGAGATGCAGTATGTCATCAGATGAAAGACAAGTGCTTATTATTCCAAAGTAGTGATATACCAATCAATACACTTAGCTATAGAGGGAGAAATAGTATGCTGCTGAACCATTATGCTACTTTATGGACATTTCCAAGTCATTCACCAAGTTCCCCTTCACTGCCATGACTGACAAATCATTGATTAAATGCCTATCTTATGGTAAGTGAAAATATGTTGAAGGTACTATTTTGTCTTATGCAATGTTAGACTTGTGATGGTTTTGTCTTTCATTTAGCTCATGGAAAGTCTCAGCAACATTGTCATTGGCGCTATTTCTGAGAATGCAAATGGTGCACAGCATTGGTTCATTTTCAGTTGCATGCCCTTGGAATAAATACTGCATGGCAGTGTGTGGCACTTGTGGAGGACTCAGTGCATATGTGGATAAAGATTTTGAAATGTCTTACATTGCATAGATATATCCCATTCTCGTTTGTTCTTGTGTCTAAGAAAATGTGCTTCTGGTGGGGGTCTATGCCAGAGTTTTAGGCTTCCTGTAGGACATTAACACAGGGTCTAATAAATTGTCTTTTGATTCAGCATCCCAGCTGAATATTGAATGCAGGTCTGTTAAAGCTTGCCACACTCTTCATTTTCTTTAATTTAGCCAGACACTCTGATAGGGAACTTGATCATGTGTGAATAATACTAAAAATGCACTGCTGCAATACAAAGAGAGTAGAAATATAGAATATGACTATTTGGTGGTTTCTTATAATCTGTGATTAACCCAAATTTAAAAGTTTGTTAAATATATACAGCCAATATTCAGCAGACCCCCAGATCTTCACAAGGATTTGTTTCTTCATTACAACAAATACACATGAGACTTGGAGTGTACCTCAACAAAATTATAAGATGCAAAACCTGTGAACATATATGCATGCAATCCTCCCTAGGACAAACCAGAAGAATAAAATAATTCATAGTTTAAAGGCATGCATCTAGACATTATCCATCATTGAGTACCTCAATGAAAATATCTCTAAAAGGATAAGATTTTCGTGAGATTTGCCACTTTCTACAGGATGGACACACAAAACACTTAGGGGCATATTTATGGGATTGTAATGCAACCCAGCTCAGCACATCACCTTGCTGCGCTATGTTACAGGTAAAAGGCAGGAATGCACTGTATTCGTTGCAATATGGCGCATTCCTGTCCTTTCCCCAGTGCTGGCGCACAATGAGCTCCCTAGCACCAACCCAGGCCCCCTTGCACCATGCTGCAAGGGTGCTTGCTTTGCATGCAGGATTGTTTTTGTGCAGGAAGGGACACCTTCCTGCATGAAAACAATCCTCAGATGCATATTCCTCTTTCTGTGTGTGCTTCAGAATGCAGCACACATAGAAAGAAGAAGTAACGAGGAGAAATAAAGATATTTCTCCTCGTTACACCTCTCCTGAGAAGGTGTAACTTTTTTGGCGCATTCCCAGTTCTACCACTTTTGGTAAATCTGGGAATGCATCAAAACCATTGGAGTTGTGTGGGAACACCCACGCAATGCCCATGGAAGGCCTTCCCAGGGCAGAGTAGCGCAATGGATCGATATACGCAAAGTTGCGGTACTCCAGATTTACAACACCACTCACAGCCACGTAAAGCGGCCTTGGGTGGGATCATAAATAACATTTTTGAGTTCCGTCGCTCTTGCACCACGTTGCCCGGTGCAAGAGCAACGCAACTGGTCTCATAAACATGGCCCTTAAGACATTGATTAAGAAACTTTATAAACACACAGAATCAAATAGCTTGTGAGAGCAAGTATTTTTGGAGGCTGGACATAAAGAACAAAGGCATTAAGAGTAATATTCATTTCACGTAGCACTATGGACCTGACACCAAAGAAGCAGCCCAAAAGTTAAATATAAACTATTTCTCTAACCTACCAAATTCATTAATTGGATGCATTATTCTTTATTGTATAGTTGATTTAAACCATTACAAGTAATTATTGGCATTCATTCAATAAATCATAGTTCGATTGCATTCTAAAACCCCTATTTCAGTATTTAAATGGAAATAAAATATACTTGCATAAATAAGCCCTATAATCTACGCAGTAATTATAAAATGACCTGGCAGGCGCTTTTAATAACCCCAAATGATCAAATTACTGCAAACTACCTACGCCAGAAGCAGCAGGGTGCAATATACCACCTAGTAGTCTGCCAAGATCTAATTAAATCTTCTGAAGTTTTTACATGGCCCACATGTATCTAAGTTCAGCAGCTATCATGAACTTCACAAATGCTGCCAGGAACTTTTCATCTGTGCAATTAACACCTTTTTATCAGCCTCCTTACATGTTCTCACACAAAGTCTACGAGAGAACGGCTTTAGAAATGGTCTCTGTTCATCAATCAAAGCCAGACACAGATGGAAAAAGTGAAATAGTTTGTGTGAGTTTGAGTTACAAAAAATGCATTTCTCAAAAAATGCGTTGTTTTTACAACTCTGTCTGCCTTGCTCAAACTAGACAAATCAAGTCCAATTCGTCAGAAAATCCAATTTAATAGTATTTCTTAAGGCACACACAATATATAGTTGGATGCCTGGAGCAGACTAAGAACCTGAAGCCCTATAAACATCTTACTTATACTGAGGGTGCAATGATCAGACATAAATAATCAATCAATCAGGGGTTTGTAGAGCGCGCTACTCACCCGTGAGGGTCTCAAGGCGCTAGGGGGGGTGGGGGGGGGGGGGAGCGGCTCCGGATCAGTCGAAGAGCCAGGTCTTTAGCTCCTTCCTGAACGTGTGCAGGGTCGGGGAGCGTCTAATGTTCACAGGGAGCTCGTTCCAGGTTTTGGCCTGTTCTGTTCTGTCTCACCTCTGCCTATAAAACGCTATTACAGAGATAATAAAATAGACCTATACTCGAGGACAGAGATTATAAAATAGACCTATACTCGAGGACAGAGATTATAAAATAGACCTATACTCGAGAACAGAGATTATAAAATAGATCTACACTCGAGGACAGACATTATAAAATAGACCTATACTCGAGGACAGAGATTATAAGATAGACATATACTCGAGAACTGTTTCATACCAAGCCCCAAACGTTTTTTATTTAAGGTCAGGACCAACTATCACACTTGTCTCAATGACTATTTAGCTCTTCCCATAAGATGCCCATTAACGGTTCATGGCTAGCAATCCTATTCCTGCACCAGCATCCAATTAATGAAGCAGAAAGACCAGCTGCACTACACGACAAAAATTACATCCAAATCAAAGGAAACCAGGAAAGGGGGAGAATCTAACAAACTCATTAAATATGGCCACGTCTTGCACTGAAGAGCTATGTAACTAATTCTCTGTAATTTTAAACGAGCATCTCAGCCCAACTAGAGAGGGACTGAGTGCAGTGGAGGCTCAAGTAATGAACTTATCCAAGTCCCAGGCTATGGTTGGCTCCCAAATCCGCCCCATTGCAGGCACCACTGAGTGCGGACACTGCCATGGGAATCTTGAGGCCGTGGCAGGAAATCCTCCCCCGACAGCAGCAGCAGCCCGAATAGCATCCCTCCCCATGTGCATATTATCTAGCAAGCCAAATGTAAGCTCTGGAGTCACATTCCCAAAGACCAAGTGTCAGGGACCCAAAGATTTGGTAACCATAACATCCGCCATAACAAAGCCAGTAGATGTAAGGGGACAAACAATTACAGCAAATAGGGAAGAAAGAGGCATGGATTTTTCCCCAAGCACCACAATTCTAAATTTACCGCCGGCAGCTTGTCCATATGTGGTGACATTGGCAGGGGATCCCCCTCTAAAATCAAATCACACTAAGTCTTGGGAACGGCTACATAATAGGGCCACCCACTGGCTCAGCACCCACAAAAATGTCAACGTTACAGACTGTAATGAAATCCTAATGGTGTGCAGGGTCGATTCGATAGAACTAGCCCAAAAAATATAGAGGGAGACTGCATTGTAGTGAATTTCAAGCAGCCATGCACAGCAAGGAACTTACTGGATTTGGGAAGGAGTGACCTCTTACTATGACAGGCATAATTACACTGCCCCTGGGCTATTACTACAGACCCTCTAAGCAAGCCCTACACCTACCCATATCCGAATACCAGCCTATGCCAATTGGGGGTTATGAATGTAATAGTAAATATGCAGCCCTTTCTGGACTCGCTGAAATTGACTGATTGGGAATTCTAGAGTTGCACGCAAAACAAGCCACACAAAATGACCTAGTGGTTGCATCTGAATGCCCTGCCCTTAAGTTCTCCCACTTTTATTTCTCACAACACCGGCCCCTCTATGAAGATCTTAAGCTGGAACATCACAGGACTGCGCTCCAAGACATATCTTGCAGGGTGGCAGCTATTCATAAGAAGCTATGACATCTTGATGGTGCAGGAAACTTGGAACCCTAATCCCATCACGTTTGATGGGTTATTATGTTTTAGCCTAACAGCCACTCCATCCCACTCTGACCGTGCCTCAGGGGCCTAACAATCTCGATAAACCTCCTACTGGGTGGCCATGCAGTGGCCTTAAATACTACTTGCAATGATTTTCAGGCAGTGGTTTTTAAGGGCGAGCTGACCCTTTACCTCATTCACTTTTAAAATAATAATTTTGAAAATGTCCCTAATCACAGGTTTCTCAGTTTATTCAATTATATTGATTCAATTATGGAAAAAGCATCATGCGAAGGGCGGCAACTGTGTATGTGTGTGGCAGGGGATTTTAATGCCAAGTTACCACCCCTGGGCGGTGGCATCGGGGTTGCCGTTCAGGTTCTGACCCAAGAGGTACAGAGCTGGAGGCTTTCCTCTCAACATTCAGTCCTGCATAACGTGCTGGAAGCAGCAGGCATTGGTGATTTGAGGTTGCCTACCTTTAGGGGAAGGAACTGCTCCTCGGTTATTGATTATTTTTTTGTTTCCAGTAACCTAATTAATGCATTGATGCATGGCACCTCCAACTTCGGCAATCACAATCCACTCGAGGCAGCCCTGATTGCACCACCTAGGGTGGGATTTAAGGCTGAGGCAACTCTTAGCAATTTAACACCATCTACAGATAGTCTTAGAGTGATCTGGAAGTTCCCTAACCCGCATATAGTCTTGGGGAAGGTCATTCAGGAGAATTTGGAGGCAGTTCTGTGCTGTCTGGTAGATGATGTTGTTAGCGGGGAGATAGTTAGTTCCTTTGTGTCCCTCTGCCTCAAGATCAAAAAATCCCTGTACAAACTATGGCCTGCGGTGGTTTTAACAGGAATGTTCAGCAGCCAATCGTTCACTGCATAAAGTCCTTCAATCCACTCCAAGGGACCCATTGGCTGTGGCGGTTTTGTGGAAACAATTTAATTTATTGATTTATTTAAGTGAAAAGTTTTATAAAGCGCGAACATATCGGGTATCAGAGCGCTGTACACAAAAGAAAACAATATGAACAGGAAAGGTAGCTGACCTACCGGGAGAGTTGGCAGCGACTCATTCGTTTTCCCCAAAAATGGGAGGAAGACATGTGTCGTGCCTACTCTATGCAGATGATTTGGCAATTCTGGACGTGACCCAAGTAGGCCTGCAGAGGAAGTTAACGAAGTTTATTCATTATTGCGAGGCTAATAAATTGGAGATAAACATGGAAAAAACAAAGATAATCATGTTTGGGAAAAAAAGTAAACCATATAAATGGCAGTTAGGCAATAGTAGGGTAGAGGTTGTGTCCTCCTACAAGCACCTGGGCATGACATTTACCAGTCAGCTGAATTGGACCTTGCATAAAGAATCAGTGGAGGCGAGGACATTAGCCATGACAGGGGGACTTGTCCGCTTTAAAAAGACTTATGGTGGCCCCTCCTGGTCTCCCCTTTTAACCGCTTACAACGCAATGGTCCCCACGCAATGCCTCCATGGAGCGGAGTTGTTAGCCATTAGTACGGAGGGAAGCTGGGAGAGGTGTGAAAGCAAATGTCTGAAAAAATTGTTGGCCCTCCCCAAAGGTGCAATGTCCCAGGCAATAAGATTAGAAGCAAAATTGCAAGCCTGGAACTTCCTAGCCTATAAATCAACCCTGCATTTTGGGGATAAACCTTTGGTCCCAAATACTCAGAAGATATCAGCCTGCTGTGCCACTGAAATAGAAAGAAGTGAATTACAGTGGGCAAAGAAGGTAAAGAAAAGATTGGAAGACATTGCAGAAACTTTAAAACTTGAATTAAAAATAGCTGAAGCCTCACTCTCCAAAGCAGAATTAAAAACAGCCTGTAAAAAAGAATCTAGGTTGGTGGACTTGAAATATGTAAGGAACAAACCCTCCGCAAAATACATGGTAGATTCATGGGAAAATATGAATGTATTTCCGTACTTTTCTGCATTCCCAGATGCCCGGTTACGATTACTACTACTAAAGTTCCGGGCTGCATTAAATGTGTGTTCTGTAAGAGCTGAGAAATTTGAAGTCCCTTTTAGATCAAGAGAATAACTGCTCATGTGGACTGCTGTCTCATAATTTCAATGTTCATGTTTTAATTGATTGTCGCCATTTTTATTGGCTTCGTTGCTTGATTTTAAAACCTCTTTTTAAAACATATAATATATATTGTCGAAAGGATGCACTAGCACTTCTTTTAAGGATGGAATTCTTTGATGTGGCTTGCGCACTGGCTACATTTCTTTAAAAATGTTTGGATTAGTGTCTTATAGTGTTAAATTGTAGGGGTTCGGGGTTTTTAGCTGAAGTATGATGAATTGGTATTTATACGGAGTAATTATATATATAAAATGTCATTGTTTTTAAGGAATGTATGTTTTAAAGACGGTGTCTAAACATTAATAAAGAATTAACTGAACTGAACAGGAAAGGTAGCAAATTTAACAAATAAGTAGACAGTTAAATAATATTGTGAAAGAGAAATGATCAGGAAATAGGAGGTATAAAGCAATACAAATGCATCATTGATTGTTTAAGAGTACTGAAGACCCGGAGTATTAGTTAGTTTGGATGGTTTCATGTCTATTTTTGCAAGTAACTATTCAGGAGCAAACCTTTGACTTCTTTTTTTAATGTGGCAATCGAAGGGTTAGCTCTGATTTAAGGAGGAAGAGTATTCCAAATTCTTGGCGCCAAACCAGAGAAGGCTCGGTTATAGGTTTTCTTCTTATTGAATTTTTGTGGTTTCAGCAGTAGATTCTTATAGCTTCTTAAGGGTCGATTCATGCAGGATAGTTCAAGTTTGTTTGCTAGGTAAACTGGAGTGTTATACTGAAGCGCTTTATGTGTCAAGCAGGCAATCTTGAAACAAATCCTTGCTTCGAAGGGGAGCCACTTGAGTTGAACTAAGTCTGGTGTGATATGTTCACATTTTCTTGAACCAGTGATGAGTCTGGCAGCAGAATTCAGAGTAGCCCTTAAAGGGGCCAGTTTGGCTTTGGGAGGTCCAGCTAGGGTCACAATTCCGTAATCTCAATGAGAGATAACTAGTGATTGGACTGCCAGTCTCATGTCAACGGGAGGAAGGAAGGGTTTGATTTTTT
The DNA here is from genome assembly GCA_963921515.1 of Calotriton arnoldi. Lineage (NCBI taxonomy): Eukaryota > Metazoa > Chordata > Amphibia > Caudata > Salamandridae > Calotriton > Calotriton arnoldi. The sequence goes on from CAWUFW010017284.1 coordinate 240,687, forward strand.
TTAAGGTGTTTAGTTGGTGATTAGCTCCTCTGGTTGTTGCCCTGATGTAGTCTTGCAAATTTAGGTGTTTGTCCAGAATTATGTCTAATGATCTAGTTGACTCCACAATATGAGTGCAATTGAGGGCCGTTAGTTGCTTGAGCCAGTCATGAATGGGGGTAGAGTGATTGCGAGGGGAGATCAGGAGGTATTCGGTTTAAGAGTATTTAGCATAAGATGATTATGGGTTAACCAATTTTGCGTTTTCGCAAGGGCAGCGTTAAGTGTTTTGATGTCCTCCGGAGTAGAGATTTTCAAGTACAATTGAGTATTGTCTGCGTACATGTGGTAATGTATGTTTGAATAATTCAGAATTTCAGTGAGAGGTTCCATGAAAAGGTTGAAGAGCGTGGGTGAAAGTGCTGAACCTTGAGGCACTCCTATTGGGACTTGGGCACTGTTAGAAAGGGAATGGTCGATTTTGATTCTTTGAGTTCTCTTGTGTAGGAATGAAGAAAATCAATTTAGGACTGGGCCTGCTAACCCTATCCGCTTTTCCAGCAGAGCAATCAAGTGATCATGTTTGACTGTGTCAAACACCGAGGAGAGATCTAGAAGTATAAAAAGGCAGCTTTCATTCTGGTCCAGAAGTCTCAAGGTGTCAGTGATGTGGCCCGATCTGAATCCTGATTGGTGAAGGTCGAGGAGTTGAAATCGTTCAATGTGATTACATAGTTGTGTGTGCTCACACTTCTCAAGTAGTTTGGATAAAGTCATTATGTTAGAAATTGGTCTGAAGTTGTTAGGATCTGTTAGGTCTGTATTAGGTTTTTTTGGGATTGGGGTAACTAGACACATTTTGAGGCAGTCAGGAATCAATCCTTGCAAGAGAGATTCATGGACGATTTTCGACCAGAGTGGTAGCACTGAGCATAAACGATCTTTGAAGAGATTGGTGGGAAGAGGATCATTGAAATGGTTTGAGGGTTTTAATGAAGTAATAGTATTATATAGCTCAACGTCATCTGGGAGTCTGAAGGTATTCCACAGTGCTTGTTTTTTTGTAGAGCAATACAATGAATCAGAGAGGGGAAATCAACAGGGGTGCGGGAGAGGTAGTGGACTGGGACACACAATGTGCATTTGTTGTGATGTGTAGTAATTCTAATTTGATCTTTCTTGTCTTTTCCAGGAGGTGTGCAGAGAACTCCTCGCTATTTGAGGTTAAGTCATTGAGTGCAGATTGTTGGTCAATTGAATGGTTGGCTTGCTGTTTGATGATTTTGAACAATTTTTTCGGCCTGTTTTTGGCGAGGTCGAGCTGTGATCTAAAATGATCAGTCTTGGGACTACGGATATGTTTGTTGTACGTGCTTCTTGTTATCCGCAATTGCTTGAGGTTTGTAACAGAAGGTGAGTACTCCAGGTTCTCTCCTCCATCCTTAGCTTGCGTCTTTCCTCATTAAGAGAGCAATTGAACCAGGGTTTGGATATTTTGCTGGGAATTCTTTGAGTTGTTTTGGAGCAATTGAGTCAAAAATATTAGTCATGGAATGAATGTATTGATCGGTGAGGTCCTCGAGATTTGTCAGGTTAGGGGGCGGGAGAAGTAGTGTTTGGCCTTACGAGGTTGACCTTGCCTGAGCGCCACCCCTTCCAAGATGCTGAAAGAAATTAGGTAATGATCCGACCAGTCACAGGGGGAGATGGCATCTAATTGAATAATGTTGTTTTTCACAATGATTAAGTCTAGGGTGGATCCTTTGATGTGGGTAGGATCATTGCAGGATTGGGTGAAGTTTAGATCAGTGAGGAAGGCCTTAAAAGTGCACAGAAAGGGATCATTTGCATCGTTTCAGTGAAGGTTGAAGTCACCCAGGAAGATACGAATCGGGTTTTCCTCCAAAATAGGAGGATATGGTCACCATTACTTGTTCTACAAAGAGAAGATTATCACCAGGGGGGTGACCAGGGGGGTGATAGATCATGTGTAGCAAACAAACTAAGGAGTCGATTCTGATGTTGTTCGGAAGGGCTCCAAATTGGATTCCGGTTTGCCGAATCCGATCCAGAGCCCTTGTTTCCGACCGAATCGGACACACTTCGGAACAACCAAGTACGATGCCTGGAAACTGGTAGGGCTGCCCGAATCGGTTCCGTACGGCATTCGGACAGGTCGCATCTTTTGGAGCCGAATCGTACAGCTCTATGGACTCGGTTTCCGAACGAGCAAGTACGATGATCTTCTCAAACAGCCGTTCCGAATCGGTTTCTCTGAAAAGAATAGGCTGCCATAATCTGTCTTTTGGGGCCCGTAGCAGGCCCCCCTTCCCCCGGGGCCTTCCGAATCGGTCCTGCGGGGATACCCAAGTGACCCCCCTTTCCAATCATGCACAGTGTGGCAAGCACCATGGGGTGCCCGCCACAGGGTGCACGATTTTCCCCAAACACCCCTTTCTTCAATGGGAGCCTGTGTTCTCGTTCCGAACACAGGCTCCCATTGAAGTCAATGGGAGCCGACCGAATCGTATCCGGAAGCATCCAGATGCATCGTACTCGCTCGGTCGGACTCCCCCGATCGCCCGGATGGCCTTCCGGAACCGATTCGGTCGGAATGCTTTCCGAACGAGATCGGAATCGGGCCCTAAGTTGTTCCAGAGTTCGATGCCCATGTGCTGAAAATAGGACATTGGATCCGTTTTAGTGTGTTTTAGGGTGAGAAGTGATCGAAAGATGGAGGCTAGGCCCCCTCCGACTCTAAAAGGTCTATCTAGAATAATGATATCATCCCCGGGGGGGAACTAAGATGTCTAGAATTGGTGAAGAGGAGTCGTTAAGCAAGGTTTCCGTTAAGATTAGGATGTCCAGATCTTGAGAGAGAATGAGGTCAGCAGCATGTCTTACCGCAGACTTACGGTTAGAACCATCAATTTGATGTGGGATTTAGTTACAAGTGCTTCAAGGTGAGAGGTAGTGATAGGAAGTAAGTTGACCATGTTCGAGGTTCTGTGATTGACACTAGCCTCTCTGAATGGGTTGGAGGGAATAGTTTGGATATTGCATATTTCAAGTGCAGAATTGCTATGCGAGGCGCTGTAGGATAAAAGAAGGGAGTGAATATCATCCTGACAGATGTTCAATGGTCCTATGTGGCCTGGAGCAGTGATTAGGAAGAGGCCCAGTTTTCCAGTGTAAATTTAACTTGCTTTCTACTGACAAGTTTTCACTCAGGTGATGCTTGGCCGTGGTGTGGTGGGAAAATTGATTAGTCATGGAGGATATGAAGGGGTTCCAGCACTTCTCCATCTTTATGGAGTGGAGTGATAGGTTCTGAAGCTCCTTTTTTTTTAGTTGTAATTCAATCTTGAGGTCTGTCAACTTATTCACAATGGGGGAAGGGTGTAAGCTGTGGGTGGGTGTGCTGGGGGTAGATAGAGATTGACATCTCTCCACGGAGGGAGCTGTGACCGATTGAGTGGATACCTTGTAGTAGTGGAGGTCAATCGATGGGGAGGCGCTGGAAGGTTGGGTGCTAGTGTTCTAGGTCCTAGGGGGGATCGATTGGGTATGGGAGGGGCGAGGAGTCAGGATGCCCTCATCTCTGGGTTTCTTTTGCAGTGGGTCCTTAGAAACCCAAATGTTGGTGAGCATAATGGGTGGGTGGGGTGTTCCTTGGGGCGAGGGTGAAGTAGGGGAAGAGACATGAGCTAAACTCATAATATTTGCATTGTTACCACTGTACATTTTTGGGGTGTAAGTTTTGAGTGTCAGTGACGAATGTGGAGCGGGTAAGGGAAAATCACAAACGTATGGACTAGGGTAGTCCATCATAGCGGACCAAGGTGTTGTTCCTACCAAAAGGGGCTCATTGATAGTGGAAGGGGAGTGTTCGTGTTGGGTCGTAGTTGGTGTGGTAGGAATGGGGGAGGAGGTAGAGATGATAGATAAGGCTGGAGAGTTCAACCTGGAAGAAGGACTCTGATTAGTCTGAGTTGCCTGTACATTGTTAACTACCGTGTTTCTAATCTTCATGACTATTTTGTCAAGGTGTTCCAGATTTGTGTACGAAGCTTGTATAAGGATATTTCAGTTGTTGTAAATGGACACTGCAAGTTCAGCATTGAGATCTGGTGAGGACAATATGGATATTCTGGAGGTGTGTGGTATTTTCTTTATTGGTTTGGAATGGAATATGGCAGTAAGGACTATTCTTCATTGGGCTCTTCGGTTATTGAAGAACATAAGGTTGTTAACCACAATGCCTTTTGAGTTGCAATAGTAAGCATCAGAGACAAGAATTTCGGGGTGTTGCTTGAGTAGGTTATGTTTGAAGTTCTTAGCAGCGTTTTTGGATAGGTTAGGAGGGTACACGATTTTAAATGAATAATGGCCTACCAGAGATAGCGGGCAATCAGAGTGGATGGTGTTCCAAGTAGCCATGTGGGCGTGGAGCAAGTAAAGTGATATGCGTATATTTCTGCATAAAGTAAGATTATGCTTCGATTAGAAGTAGCTGATGACCTGTTAAAATTAAAATTAAAGAGTACTGTAAAGTTGAAGAGTAGGAATAATGGTGATGGGACCAGCAGCTTTGCTAATCAAACAGAGAGTATGGAAGGAGTCAGGGAACCAGTTTTGTTTATGATAGGCAATATGATGACCACAATATAGTATGTCGGCACCCTGGTTGTAACACAAAGTGTATTCCGATCTAGTTACCATTGCTGTGGTAAAATTCACAATGAGCTGGATGTGCTTTCCTGAAACTACTTGGGATTAGGAATTTGGTTTTTTTACACAAAAGAACTAGACCTGCTTTCCAGTTAAAGACAGGAGGACTTGCACAAAGTCCTCTTTCTATTTCTATGCGGGGATGATGGACCTACGTCTGTTTCAATGCCCTGAGACATGGGCACCATCTTGTGTACTAAGGATCCAGGTAAGGGCTGAACGGTGAGATCCCTAAGATGGCTACCGATCACAACCCGAGGAGGGAAAAGAAGCCAATGCAAAAGTCAGTGATAGGGGGGAGGGGAGCACAGTCATGAGGAATATTCATTGAGAACGCTCCAGATCTGGGCCTCTTTACAAGAACTGACTCACCCCTCTGTCTGGTGTGGCAGCCCCTGCAGGCGAGCTCTTCCAGGAGCAACCGTTGACACTGCCAGAACCTATTCACCTCAATCGAGAGGCTGTGTGTGGCGAGACCTCTCACACCAGTGAAAGGCAGCACCACAGCGCGACCGATGACTCCAGGGACGCAAGACCAGACAGTGGCAACACGAACGGGACATCAACCCAGACCAGCAGAAGATCTAGGTGTCGTGGGCAGCAAGAAGGCGGACGAAGCTCCGTCGGATCAGGAAGGCCGCGCAGTGTCAGGGAAACCAAGAGGAGCGGGCGCAGCACCACCGGGCCAGGTAGGCCGTGCCGGGCCAGAGAAACCACAAAGAACGGGCACAGCACCACAGGACCCGGAATGCTGTGCAGGGCCGGACAACCAGCAGACCGCGGGGTCCGGTCACAGCATCAGCAGATGAGTCACTGTACTCGATCGGTGATCCTCCGTGAACGCGTCCAGGCAAAACAGCAGAGTTCAAAGAAAAGTCCAAATGTTGCACCGAGGAAGGAGGAAAGGAAAAACAAGCCATGTTTGCTTACCGCCCTCCCTTCCAAGTAATCGTCAGTGGGACCCTGGGTATTTCTCGAAATGTAGAAGACAATGTCAAAAATCAAGTACAGTTCCGTTATGATTTGTTCCGTTACATTGAGTTATGGTGGTGAAAGTTCGCCGATGTCTTTTGTTAAGATAACAACAGCTAGGCGGCGGAATGAAGTCATCACTCAGCAGTGGGATGTATTAGCCCTTGCAGCCCTCATAAAGGATAGCAAGGCTTTCTGGAGCATGGTATCTGTTATGAGATCAGCTAACCAAATGGTGACCCCACTTAGTTCTCACATAAACAATGAGGCATGGGAGGCACACATTTCCCAGGTTTATAGTGTCGCAGAGCCTGAACCTGTGTTACTTTACCCAGTTTCACATGTAACCCTACAAGAAGTCACTGTAGCTATCCAACAGAGTTCTGGGGGCAAGTCACCAGGCCTGGAAGGCGTCCACATTGATATAATTAAATGTGACATCAATTTCTGGGCCCCACTACTGACTATTGTCTTCAATAGATTGACAAATTCGTCAATCCCAAAATCTCGGGCTGATTTTTAAGAAGGAGGACGAATCCTCACCAAGCTGTTATCCCATTTTGCTCTTTGATACTCCGGCCACAAATGTAGGAAGGGTTCTATATGACAGGATTGTTGAGTGGGCACAGGACAATAACATCATAAACACCTCCCAATATGGCTTTCGCAGCCATATTAGCACTATAGAACAATGCCTGAATTTGAACTTAATTTTAGGTAAATATACAGTGGCAAGGCAATCTCCTTTATATCTTGTGTTTATGGACTTGTCCATGACATTTGATTGCGTAAACTTCTATAAGCTATTGCAACTTCTATATGAAATGGGGTTGGACGTGGCGCTTGTCCATTACCTAGCCACTATGCATGAAAATGCCAAGGCTAGGGTCAGGCTTGGCCAAAAGGGGGAAACATCTAAAGAAATTAATATCATGCGCGGGATCCAACAAGGGTGCATACTCGCCCCCTTGTGGTTCATACTTTATATAAATAAACTTAGCCAACACTTAATCTCATGTACCCCGGACGTGCCCAGAATAAGCGGCACCCCACTCTCCGTGTTGTTATACGCGGATGATGCTGTGTTAATGGCCCGCACTTCCAAAGCAATGCGTTCCTTGGTCCTCTCATTTGTACAATTCATGGCAAATTTATACTTATTGACCAACTTTTCCAAGTCATTTATAATGTCATGCGGCCCCAAGGACACTCGGCTTCCAAGTCTTGAAGTGGGCTCCAATCGACAGCAAAGGACTAGTACCTACTCTTATTTGGAGGTTATTTTCAATGCAGCCGGCTCACGGGCACCAAATATAACACAGTGCAGGGTGAAGTTATCAAAGGCAGATGACTCACTCTTTAGCCTCCCATCTTCATCGGGTGACAGGGCACTAGCCCCATTATTACAGATATATACCTCTCAATGCATCCCTGTGGCATCTTATGGGGCAGAAATCTGGGGCCATGCAGACCCTATGACTATGCAGAGAGAGGAAACTAGGTTCTTTCAAAAGCTTTTGTCCCTTCCTCCCTCTGCTTCCCACTTAATTTGCCACAGGGAGCTAGATCTTGTATATTTGTGTGACTTCATACGGCCACCATTGTTATGGTTGTCCGTCTGGACACCTGATGTCTCAGGACACAAGAGGACCTCATCGCCCCATCAGCAGCGCACCAGAAGCCATGTTTTCAGAGTGGTGTAGAAAGGGGCATGGCCTCGGACCACCTCTCTGCAACGCAGCTCTGTGGCGCATACTGGAGGTACCTGGTGGGCTAGTTGGCCCCCAGGGACCCTCAGTATTCAAGGGGACTTAATTCCCCAACTTAGAACACGCCAGGGGGCGCGTTTGCAGAGTGCTGCAAGGAGGGGCGGGGCCTCAGCGAAATGCCGTTTTTTTTTACATTTTGTTTTTGGAAGGGGAGGCTGTGTGGCCCCCCTTCCCTTCATTATTTTTGGGTCCTGGGGACACCATCCCCCAGGGCCTGAGCATTATATTAACTTTTTTTCAACAAAAAAAAACGGGAAGGGGCCCGCTTTGCCCCCCTTCCCTAGGCCACTATTGGCCCCGGGGACCCCATCTCCCGGGGCCTGGCATCATTTTTGACATTTTTTTTATTATAATTTGCCAGGAGGGGTGCCACTTGGCCCCCTCCCCTGGGCCATTTCTGGCCCCGGGGACCCCATTCCCCGGGACTTGGCCTCGTTTGTTTTAATAATATATTTTACCGGAGGGAGGCCACGTGGCCCCCCTCCTCTGGACCACTTATGGCCCCGGGGACCCCATCCCCTGGGGCCTGGTCAGAACCACTTTTTTTTATTTTTTAATGGAGGGGGGCCGCGTGGCCCCCCTCCTGAGGCTTATGGGGTCCCCGGGGTATCGCCTCTTTTTTTTTTTTAAATCACGGGAGGGGGGCCGCGTGGCCCCCCTCCTTGGCCCCTTCTGGGCCCGGGGACCCCATCCCCCGGGGCCTGGCCTCACTGTTGTGGACCGTGGGGGGAGCCCCAATGCCCCCACGGTCCCAGCCGGCTCCCTGCCTCCTGCGGGAGCTGGCATTGCTTTTGCACAAGAGGAGCTGCTAACATGCAGCTCCCCTTGTGCAAAAGCAATCCTGCTTTGCTTTATTGAAGCGAGAGCAGGTTTTCCTGCTCTCGCTTCAATGAAGCAAAGCAGAGTTTGCTATGGCACCGCTCCCGCCCTGCCATAGCAAACAGCAATGTCCCGGGGGTGGGCACCCCGGGACATTGCAGGACCTGGCCCTGGGGGGTGGCAGTCCCCAGGGTCATCAATGGCTCCAGGAGGGGGGCCGTGCGGCCCCTCCCAGCATTTTCAAAGCCCCGGGGAGGTGGTGGTCCCTGGGGCCCGGGGGTCCACTATGGACCCCTGCATTTTTAATGAGTATGTCCCCCGGGGGGTGGTGGTCCCCGGGCGTGTGGGGGGGCTCTTGCCCCCCACACATCTTTTTTTTAAAAACAGAGCCCCGGGGAGGTGGCAGTCCCCGGGTCAGCGTTGGGGGGATTGGGACCCCCCACGCATTTATTTTTAAAGCCCCGGGGAGGTGCCGGTCCCCGGGGCTGCGGGGGGCCACAGTGCCCCCCGCATACAATTAAATAAGCCCCGGGGGGGTGGCGGTCCCCGGGTCTGCGGGGGCCCTCGCGGGCCCCAGCAAATTAATTGGTGAGTGCCCCCGGGACCTGGCCCACCCAGGAGCTTTCAAAAACGAAGCGCGGGAGCCCGCGCTTCGTTTTTCTTTCTTTTTTTTTTAAATCGTCCGGATTCGCGAACCCAGCGCGAATTCGGACAATTTAAAAAAAATTGGGGGGCCCTGGGGGTTCTTGTGGGACCCCCAGAGCACGCCTAGGGGGTCAGGGTGTTTGTACCCTGCCCCCTTTTCTTGTGTTTCACCTTTTTTTTACTCTTTTCTTGTGACTCAGTTACCGAGTCACAAGATGGCTGCCAACACTTCCTGGTTTGGAGTGTTGGCAGCCAATCAGAGTGAAGCTCGTGCTCGGGAGGAGTCGCGACTCCTCCTCGGTGCTCAGATATCAATATTTTTCTTTTTGAATTTCTCAGGAACTACTGAACGGATTTACACCATTTAAAAAAAGGTCGCTTTCTGAACCAAGACCTACCTTTTTGGCAAATTTGGTGTAATTCTGTTCAGCAGTTCGGACTGTAGCCGTGTCTAAAATTTCCTATGGAAATTAACATGGGGAAAATGCGTTTTGGGAGCCCCCTTTTTTCTCGGCCCCCGCTTGACAAATCACCCCAAAACTTTCAAGACAGGAGCTGACCGGAACGCCCCATTAGTTTTGAAAATTTCGCGAAGTTTTGTGAACTGGCGCCCAAGATATTGGCAAAACAAAAAACGCTTTTTGAATAGAAACGAGGTCCTAACTATAACTACCTACTGGCGACCGCCAGTAGGTAATATATATATATATATATATATATATATATATATATATATATATACACAAAGGAACAGCCTGACAATTGGCTTCCACTTAAATATTCAAACACCAGCTTTCTCTATATTATTTGCCAAATATCACTACAATTGTCTTTAAAACATTCACTCTGACGATTATTTTCGCAGTAAAACTCCATACTTGTGAGTAAGTGCTACAAACCAATTCTTGTCATAACTAACAAGACAGTATCATCCGTATATTGAGCTGGCAGTACAAGGCTACTTAACCTTGAAGAGCACTGCCTTTTTTTTTCTTTCATAAAGGCAGGACCCCCAATCTGCTATATACAGGCTAAAAAGTAGGGGAGCCTGCGCACACACAAGTCAGATCCATGCAGGTTTTTATTTAGTAAAAAATTGCTTCTCCACTATTTAACACAAAACTAGGAATTATGATACAGTCACTGAATTGCACGAAGTAATAAAGGGGTGATTCTCCAACTGTGTAACTTAGGGGCTGGTTAGGATGGCGGACGGACTTCAGTCCGTCCGCCATCTATTTGGGGAGTGGGACCGCCCACCTACAAGGCGGCGGTCCCGCAGGGCTGATTACAATGCGACCGCCACCACAGCGGTCGCACTTCCCATATTTTACAGCACCCGCCGCAATATAAAAACAGCACATTTCACATTCCCCTGCACTGCATGGCAGGCACCATCCGGTGCCTGCCACATGGTGCATGGAAATGTTGGGGGGCACCATAAGTGCCCTCCCACCCCCAAACAAAAGGGCCCGGGGTAAAGGGGGGCCCACTACGTACCCCCAATGTCCATCCCCACCAGCCTTTCTATGGCGGGTGAAGCGCCACGGAAAGGCTGGCAGGGATGGACCATCGTAATCCCTACGGTGGTGCCTGGTAGGCATTTCCGCCATTTCAGGGATTGGGAGGCCTCCGCAGCACCGGCGGCCCCAAGGAGCCCATCAGATGCATGGCGGTCGGAGTTTCAGACCACCATCATTATATGGCGGGTGGGAAATGGCCTCACGATGGCGGTGAACCCATCACCAACAGTCTGTCGGTAGCGGGTTCATCACCATCGTAATCAGCCCCTTAGTCCTGGCACATTTCTGTTAATGACGTTAAATGCTTTTTTAAAACTAGAAAGTAAGCACATAAAATTTGCTGCCAGAGGTAGTGTGAGCTTTGATCTGTATTGCTTATGCTATGATGTTATCAATCACCCCTCCCCCTACTTCTCGAAGCCACTGAACAAGCAAAGTGTGCAATCCCAGCCCTGTCCATGAGATTTTAAGGGTGTGCTTTTTTCCCAGCAACATATTTTTTTAAAATAAAGCCAAATGGTTAATTTTATAGCGCACTTTGAAAAAAATATTTGGCTCCAAACCTAAGGGATTTTCAAACAATATTAACGGATTACTCATGAAAAAATAAAAGAAAATGACTTCCTGATAATGCGGGCCCTCACCAGAGGTGTTGGAGGAATCACACCAGTTCTAGAATATTTTGAAAAAATCAACCAAATATGAATGCAAAAACATCATTGGCTAAGACCAATTGCGTTTAGAGGTAGTTCTGAAAAGCAGTTATGATATATTGCAATACTTCCAAGGTGCCCAAGGGAGGGCTGATCCTGTTATTGGGAAACACAACCTTTACACAACACCCTACTCCATGAAATCATGCTACAGAATAGCGATTCGCGATTCTCCAAATTAAATGCCAAGAAAATCTGAAGACACGGAGGCTAACATTATGTATTATTCCTTTAATGCCACTCCATGCAGCACTTGAAAGTCATACATCTTAAAGAAACTATTCCAGAACAGAACTTTCATGGCATATAATAAACTCATGCACGTAACAATCTGCCATTTTGAAATGCGAAATAAACTGAATTCACTGGCAGCTCAAGAACATCAGGAGAATGAAGCATCATAGCTGAAAGAAGATAAGGCATCCTCTGGCAGCGCCAAACTCCAGAAAGATGAAACTCCATACAGGAAGTGAACTATTGGACATTATCTGAAATTAGTGAGAAACGCTAATGCTCCAACTTAAGATAACTTCCAAAATTGTTAAGAACAATAAATCATGAGGTAATAAAATTATCGCTTAAATACATAACATTTTCATTTAGTATGTTTTTTTTAAAAACTTCTCACTCTTCAAACACTGTTTTTTTATTTTTATTTTCCAAATCTTTACTTGGGATGGGAGGGTAGGATGATGTTAGCCTCCGTCTCTTTATTAAAATTCAGATTCTCGTCATTTAATTTGGAGAATCGCTATTTCATTACAAGACTAGAGGCTTCCATTATGCATGTTGGTATTCCTGCAAAACCACATCAGACATGTGCTCAATCAATTTACAGTATTGTTTTGCAAAGGTAGCAGAATTTTACCAATCAGCGGCCCTCAGAATGTCCTCCAATCAGCCACCTTTCCAAAAGGACTGACTAGCCATAGCTCCCCTCACAGAGTGAGCTTGAAACTTCTGAAGATCAACACCAGCTAATTGCATAGTCCATCAAACCCACCTTGCAGTCCTCGCAGAGGTTATCACTCTAGAGGGTTTCACAAAGGAAATCAGAAGTTGGTCAATACCATCAGGACGAAACTCACTCATCCTGGAGTCATATTCTGTCATGCAACTTACAGCACACAATTGTTTGCAAGAATCAAATTTGGGATAAAAGATGGCGTCAGACATTGTTTTTGTTCTCCTAACAATCTCAAAATGTACCCCAAAGGCATCATAAACCCTGTTACTTACCTCCAAAGCTTTAATGTCCTACACCCATCAACAGGATATTAAATAGAGCAAGGAAGTTAGATTCATAGAGAGTCTTTTCAGATCCATATATCTATTACTCAGCCATTATGAGAACATTTCCAGGACTAAATTTACATCCCATAGGGTCTCATACTTAGGTCTAGAAGGTCTCCTTAACCTGATACTCTTAAGAACCTAACAGACCAGGACAATTTTCCCAATGCTTCTGCCGTTCACTAGAGCACGTCCAGCCAAAACTGCAGATCTATAGCAGTTAAGGGTTCTGTAACTAAGGCCCCTATCAAACTGCTCTACAAAAAAATGCCCTACTTCTACTATATGAGCCTCCATGGGATCCAAATCCCTTTCCAAGCACCAACGGACCCATGTTTTCCATATTCGTTTGTACCTACTGTTGGTTCCTGGAGCCCATAACTCTTTGAGGAGTTCCTCAGCTCTTCCAGAAAGGCCTGACATTGCTCTAGATCTCCTGATGTTCTCCAAGCAAGAAGGCTCAAAGTCCCTGTCAGTACCAGAGGATGCTCCCTTCTATCTGTGTCTCTTAAGAGACCCTCCTCGGCAGGTAGAAAAAAGAGAATGTCACAAGCCAGCTCCAATGTCATGCCTGGGACGGCCAAAAGGGAGTTATTATCACAAGTGAACTCACTGAAGTCATTGAAGTCTCACTTTCTGAAGAACCCTCTGAATCATTGTGAATGGAGGAAAAGCTTATGCGTGGGTCCCCTTCCAACTCAGTAGGTATGCGTTCACTGCTAGAGCACCCGGGTCTGGCATCCAGGTGAAGTATCTCTTCAGTTGAGATGTCAGCCTGCTCTCAAAAAGATCTGACTCCAATAGACCCCAAAACTGAGACAGACGCTTGAAATAGGTCTCGTCCAACTTCCAGTTGCTGTAATCCCTTAAAAACCTTGAATTTCTGTCCACCGTCACATTTGTCTTTCCAGGAAGATACTCTGCCCTCAGGCTGATCATGTGCTCTAAGCAAAACATCCAAAGTCTCTTGGATAATCCGATAGGTCTGAGGATTTTGTACCCCCTAACCGATTTATGATTGCCACTGCTAGACACATTGTCCATTTTCAACAGAACTGCTTGGTACTGCAGCCAAAGTTTGAAGCTCATAAGAGCATAGGGCCAGATGTACGACCATGTTACTTTGCAAGTCACAAATTGCGCTCAATTGCGAGTCGTAATTTGGGACTCGCAAAATGACATGTACAACAGTGTCAGAGACACTGTTAGCGCTTCTAAATCGGGTCGCAAATTGCATGCCTCATTAATATTCATGAAGCACTCGCAATTTGCGACCCCATTGAGAATGGCTGGCCCTCCCAGGTATGGTGGCCTGCTGGGCTCAGCAGACCTCCATGTCTGGGACTGCTTTTAAATAAAGCAGTGTTTTGTTTTTTTTAAATGCAGCCCGTTTTCCTTAAAGGAAAACGGGCTGCATTTAAAAAAAAAAAAATGAAACGTTTTTGTTTCTTTTTTTAAGGGCAGGTAGTGGTCCCTGTGACCACTGCCTGCCCCTAAAAAATATTTTCCCCTGCATTTGCAAAGGGGAAGGGGCCCCCTTCCCATTTACGAGTGCATTACCACCCTCTTGAAGAGGGCGGTAAATTGCGAGTGTTTTGCGACCGCAATTGTGGTTGCAAAACATTCATACATGGGGTTGCGAGTCGCAATTAGGAAGGGACGCCCTTGGAACGCCCCTTCCTAATTGAGAGTCGCAAATCCTATTTAGCGAGTCACAATTAAATTGCGACTCTCTAAATAGGCTTTATACATGGCCCTGCAGGTTTTAACATGCGCAAACGGGTCGCAAACCCGTTTGCGCATGCAAAAACGGGTCGTACATCTGGCCAATAGAGTCCTGCGGTCAACTCCAGAAAATGTATGTGATGTGACCTCTCTGTGTCTTACCACAGACCCCCGGTGTTCTGCGCACCCAGTCGAGCACCCCAGGTGTGAAGGCTCACATCAGACTCAGAACATCCAAAGATCGCCATTCCAGGCGTCCAGTTTCTCCAACTACCAATTCAACTCTAATCTGGCTTCCTGATCTAGGTATTACCTTTCTCCATACCACAGACATCCTTGAAGTCCTTTTGCCTTTACTCTTTGTAAAGCATGATAGTGTAATGGTCCTGGAACGATTGCTTGACTGGAAGAGGAGAGGAGGCCAAGAAGTCTGACAAGCTCTCTCAGAGTTAAGGGACTCCCGTTTCAGTATGTACCTTATCTCTTTTCAAATCTTGGTGATCTTCTTCGAGAGTAAAAGCAGAACTACCTTCACTGTATCTATAGTGAAGCCTAAGAACTCTAGGGACCTGGAGGGGATAAGACTAGACTTCTCTTTGTTTGATATAAAACCCAACCTTTCCAGAAGAGTTATAACCATATTCAAATCTTTCAGAACCTGTGTCCTTGACATTGGGACATAATAGGGATTTCATTCAAGTAGACAATCATACATACCCCCCTCGCTCTGAGAAAGGAAGCCACCGCTCTCATTATCTTGGTAAAGCACCAAGGTGCAGAAGAAAGATCGAAGGGAAGTATGCAGAACTGATAGAGACGGCCTTGCCAGGTGAACTGGAGATAACACTGACACTCCCTGCCCATAGGGATGGTGAAGTTGGCATCTTTCAGGTCCAATTTTACCAACCAGTCCCTTTCAAACAACATAACTCTCAAGAGATGGATTTCTTCCATTTTAAAGTGTCTGTATACCTGTTCAGATCACTCAGATTTATTACAGGTCTCCAACCCTTGTCCTTCTTTTCTACAAGGAAGAGTGTACATACATAAACCCTGCACTATAAGGGTACTTCTACAATGGCACCCTTCTGCAGCATAGAATTCACCTCTTCTTCTACTACCTTCTGCTTGTCTACAGTCAAACGCAACTCTCTTGGGGGAGTGGTTTGAAGGGGTTCCTCTAGGAAATCTTTCTTGAATCCAAGAACGGTTTCTAGAACACATGGATCCTGTGTAACTGTTTCTCAAACCTGGGAAAAAAACCTGAGATGACCCCCCACTCTTCCGAGGGAAGAAGAAATAGGAGAAATCGTTGTACTCACCCTGGAAGCTAGTTGAGCCTTGTCCACGTGATCTGATTCCCCTTGCACGATGGGCTTGTCCTTTTTCGGGATAGAAGGTTGCAGATGCACCACGATGAATGTCCTTCTGAAGCCTCCTTGTCTGAAGTGGGACCCCTGGGAGTCTCGGCCAGCAGAATGTCCCCTTCTGCCGGCATGGCCAAAACACCATGGCTGACAACCCTCCTCATGTTGGTTTGGGCTTTGTCGAGGGTCGTCAATGTTGCCAATGTATCCTCACCAAAGAGGAGGCCCTTGGGGTTCTCTGAGGGTTCTCTCTCGGGAAAGTCACCCAACTTCGGATTGATCTTTACAATAATAATAATAATAAGCAGCATTTATAGAGCGCACGGCTACCTCCGGCGGAGGTCGTCCCGGCGCTAAATGCAGATTACCAGAGAGGAAAGAGGGGAGAAGCTACGGGAGGCTAAAGAGCCAGGTTTTTAGTGCTTTCCTAAATGCTAGTTCAGACTCTATCAGCCGAAGATGGGTAGGCAAAGAGTTCCAGAGTGACGCCGTCCTCACCGGGAAAGCTCGGCCGCCCATCCTGGCCTTAGAGAAGTGGGGAATTCTAAGCAGTTTCAGGTGGTTGGATCTCAGAATCCTGTCATGATGATAGTTTTGGAGTCTTAGTTTTAGGTAATGCGGGCCCCGATCTCTAGAGGCTCTGTAGGCAAAGGTGAGTGCCTTAAATTCAGTCCTCCTTTTGACCGGCAGCCAGTGGAGGCTCTGCAGATGAGGGGATATATGGTGACGGAACGGCACCTTCTTTATGAGTCGAGCCGCAGCATGTTGAACCGTTTGTAACCGGTGGATCGAATATGCTGGTAGTCCAATATAAAGGCTATTGGAGTAGTCCAGCTGGGATGTGACCAATGCATGGACCACAGTCTTCCTGCAATCCATTGGGAGGAGATTGAGGAATCTCCTCAAAGCTCTTAGTTTCCAGAAACAGGACGAGGAGACCTGGCAGATCTGGGCTTTGCAGGAAAGGTCTGAGTCAAATTTAAACCCCAGGTTTCTAGCTGAATCTACTGGGATTGGCGGGGGGTCTAACTCAGATAGCCACCAGAGCTCCGGTAGCAAGGGGGAAGATTGATTAAAGAATAAAACCTCTGTTTTCTCGGAGTTCAATTTCAAGCAGCTTTCCGACATCCAGGCCGCGATGTTATTCAAACATTGTTTGAAGTTGGCAAAGGCATCCACAGAGTGCTCTCTGAAAGAGAACACCAGCTGAGTATCATCAGCATAGGATACCACTTTCACTCCCCCTTGTTCGGCAACCGTTGTGAGGGGGTAAGATAGACATTGAATAGTAATGGGCTCAAAGCCGAGCCCTCGGAAACACCACAAGCAAGGGGTTCTGGTGAGGACGCGTGGGGGCGTAGGAAAACCCGCTGAGAGCGGTCCTCTAGAAATGAGTAGAAACAGGCCAGCGCGGTTCCCCCCACTCCCAAGTGCTTACATCTCTCCAAGAGAATTTGATGTGACACCGTGTCGAATGCCGCAGAGAGATCCAATACCACCAACATTGCAGAGTTGCCCTGGTCTAACGCTTCACGCACAGTTTCAGCCACTTCCAGAAACGCTGTCTCTGTTCTGTAGCCTGATCTGAAACCAGATTGGGAATCATGGAGACAGCAGTTAGCTTCAATGAAATTGGACACTTTTTTTTTATTTTTTATTTCTTTATTGATTTTAAGCATAGGTTACAATATTTAAAAATAGCCAATACCACTTATCATGTCAACATCGCAAATTGACCAACCATACAGTATTCAAATGACCTGAGCATTGTGTATTAGTTGAGCTAGGCCGCTCAGGCTTGACCAGCTTAATTGCGGCCTGCACGACCTCGTTAGGACACTTATGATTCGACACACCCGTCATATTTGATTCCCATCACCTGCCCGGTTGAGGCTCTGTAGCTGGATCAGCGGTGGTGGCTTGCTCCGGGAGATATGTCTGGAGGGGAGTCCAAATGTCTTGAGGGCAGGAAAAGGGTGGTAGGAGTTCGGCATAGGTGTGCAGTTGTTCTTGGCAATACATAAGATCATTCAGCCAGTCTTTGAATTTGGGTGCCCTTCCCCTGCCCCATCTGCAGGCCACTCTTCGCTTAGCGAGCAAGAGTGCCAGGGATATGTATTTCCGCAGCGCGGCGGTCAGTGCTTTGGTGTATCCTAATAGTGTGACAAGAGGGTCTTCGGGGACGTGCAGTCCAGTCATTTTATCAAGCGCCCCCAACACCTCCGTCCAGTAACTTCGGATGGGAGGACAGTCCCAAGCTAAGTGTCTGAAGTCTGCTCCCTCCCTCCCACATCGATCACAGTGACCAGTGTCGTGGAGATGAAGGCGCATCAGGTGCCTAGGGATATAGTAGAGACGGTGTAAGTACCTATAGTGGATGATGCGCAGCCGGCTGCTAGCATATATTTTCCCGGTTTGTTGACAGCAGAATGACCACTGATCGTCAATGATGGGGGATTCTAGCTCTTCCTCCCACCGGGCCCTAGCCGAAGGGGGGTCGTGGGTGCAGTCTTTTTGGGTGGTGCGGTAGAGCAGTGAAATGACATGTGCAGGGGTATCTTTCTGCAGGAGGTTATGCAGCGGAGACAGTGTAGGGGGTTCCTGTGGGAAGCACGGGGTGAGGGCCTTGACATCTTGTCTCAGGGGGATATAGTAAAAGCATTCTAGGGGGGTGGGCATGGTAGTACCGAAGAATTCTTCACTGGTGCAAAATGTGCCATTTATATAAAGCTGACCCCATGTCTGAATAGAAAGTTTTCGGAGGAGATGGCTGCTGCCGCCTTTGCGTGCGACCGGAAGATCCAGCCGGCCTCGGAGAGGCAGCAAGGGGGAATATAGCGTGGTGATGTGGAGGCGACGGGCCAGGTCATGCCAAGCGCTGGTAGTGCAGTCTACAGTGGAGGAAGCGAGTCGTCGCAGGATGGCAGGTGCGCTTAAATATGCAGAGCAGGGGGTTGGGGGCATGTAGCCGTTCTCCATTGCTAGGTGAGGCATTTATGGGGGGGGTCCATCCAATATGCCGCAAAGTGGGCCTGGGCACAACTGAAATACAGCTCCAGGTCAGGGATCTCAAAACCCCTCGCACTAAAGGGCTGTGTGAGAGTGCCCCAGCGCAATCTAGCTTGTTTCCCTCCCCAGGTGAGACGGATGAACTGAGTTCTTAGGGCTTGAAAGAAGTGTCTGCTGGGGGCATAGGGGATGTTGATGAAAAGGTAGAGCAACTTGGGCAGGATCACCATTTTTATAAGTGAGGCTCTCCTGGCCATTGAAATTGGTATGGCGATCCGTCTGGTAATTTTATCAGTGAGGAGGTCTAAGACGCGCCCATAGTTTGCCGCCATGAAGGCATTGCGGCTATGGGTAACGACTATCCCCAGGTACTTGATTGCATCCTCACACCATGTGAGGGGGTAGTCTTGGGTGAACCGTGGAGTAGCTTCAGTTAGAGGGAAGATTTGGGATTTCCCCCAGTTAATGTTGACGCCTGAGAGATGTCCAAAGAGGATGAGCAGCCGTAAGATGGGATTGAGGCTGCCTTCCGGATTTCGCAGATAGAGAGTGAGGTTGTCGGCGTATAGAGAGATCAGGATCTGCCGTTCAGAGTAAATGAGGGCATGGTCACGAAAATGTTGGCGAACCTTAGCGGCCAGGGGCTCAATTGCTAGGGCAAAAAGGATGGGGGACAATGGACACCCCTGCCTAGTGCCTCTGGCTATGGTGAAGGGGGAGGACCTAGTACCATTGATCAGTACACTAGCCTGCAGACCTGTGTAGAGTAGGTTAATCCATGCCAAAAAGGGGGCAGGGAAGCCCATGCGCTGAAGGACAAACGCTAAATAGTCCCATTCGAGGGAATCAAATGCCTTGGTAGCGTCAAGGAAGACAGCCACTGCGTTCATGTCAGGATCAATGTCCTGTAGGACAGCAAATAGGGTCCGAAGGTTGTGGGAGGTGCCTCTGCTGGGCACGAACCCCGACTGGTCAGGAAGGGCTAGGGCAGTCATGAGGGGGCTAATGCGATTCGCAATTAATTTTGCTAATATTTTAGCATCTACGTTGATGAGGGAGAGGGGCCTGTAGGAATCGCATTGCGCAGGCGGTTTCTCCGGTTTCGGTAAGGATATTATGAGCGCCTCGCGCATTGTCTGGGAGAGTATACCCGTCTCTCTAGCCTCCTCGTAGACATGCCGCAGGATAGGAATAAGTATATGACGGAAAGTTTTATAAAATTCAGCCGGGAGGCCGTCTGGGTCAGGGGCCTTGCCAGACTGCAGCTGCATTATGGAGGCAATGATCTCGTCGTCCTTGTGATGCGCAAGAAGGAATTCCCTCTGGGTATCCCCAAGCCAAGTAATCGCGGTGTAGTCAAAGAAAGGGGTGAAGTCGGCAGGGTGTGTTCTGTGTGAGGTGTACAGAGTGCTGTAAAATCGTTTAAAAATAGCAGCTATTTCCGAAGTGTCTCTCTGTGTGTGCCCTTCCTCATCAGTAATTTCTAGTATGGTGTTGGAGAATCTAGGGGGATGAATCAGGGCCGCCAGAGCTTTGCCTGGTCTCTCACCCTCCCCATACCGGCGGGCTTGAAAATATTTCCCTCTGAATTTACATTCCCTTTCGGCTGTCTCTTGATAGTCAGTGAGTAGTTCCCGTAGGCGCTTTTGTAACTCAGGGGTAGGTGTAGCTTGCAGCTGGGCCTCAGTGTGTTTAAGTTCGTCCTCTAATTTGCGAAGTGTGGAGCGGATGTCCCTCAATATCCCCCACTTTTGGCAATGCAGATTCCGCGCACGGTGACTTTGAAGGCTTCCCATACCGTGGAGTATTGTGCAACTGAGTTGTCATTGCGGGGCAAGAAATCCTCGATTTCTTGTTCGAGTTCGGCTTTAAATACAGGGTCTAGCAGGGCCTGCGTGGGCATGCGCCATGACAAGTATGGGGACTCTTCGTGAGGGGGCGCAAGCGTGAGAAGAACCGGAGAATGATCAGAGTAGGTGCGCAGCAAATGGGAAGAGTGGAGCAGCCACAGGATTAGTCACCTGGAGATGAGCCAGCTATCTCTCCGGGACCAGGAGGAATGGACAGTAGAGAAACAGGTTCCCTCTTTGTTCAGCGGGTGAAGGCTGCGCCATGCATCCACAAGGCCGTGGTCTGCGACGATGTGGTTAAGAGTATGATGTGCATTGGAGTAGTGATGGGGTTGCGGGTGTGAGCGATCTAACGATGGATCAAGAGTGACATTAAAGTCCCCTCCCCATGCCACATGTGTTGAGCCGGAGTCCAGTATCTTTCCCCAGAGGACCCGGAACAATTCGGGGTCGTCAGTGTTCGGGCCGTAGCAGGAGACAAGCGTAATGGATTGAGCAGCTAGTCTGCCCCATAGTATGCTGTATCTGCCCTGCGGGTCAGCGTAAGCCCCGATGAGGGTAAAAGGAAGTGTGTGCTTGATCAAAACAGCCATGCCGCGTGTGTAGGTGGAGTATGAGGAGAAGCATCGGCTGGTTGCCCATCGGGAAGCAAATGAGGATGGGGTCGTGGGGCTGAGATGTGTCTCCTGGAGCAGAGCACAATGTATGTTGTGTCGGTCCAGGTAAGAAAGGATATGATGGCGTTTGCGAGGGTCTCCCAGACCTCTCACATTCCAGGTCAAGAAATTGTATTTAGGGGAGCTAGGTCAGTTCTCCATGGTGACATGTCGTGAATTCTCTAGTGTGCATCAGGTAGTGGTCGAGCAGGTCAATTGCGGTTACGTCTATGCGCGTCAGGTTAACAGTAAGTGGCAGTAAACAAATTCTCCCCCTCCCCCTACCCACATCAGCAGCCCAATCCTGCTGTGACGTGATACCCTTGTTGGAGGGAGCGTTTTAGGGGGCTTGGGGGGGGCTAGGGGGCACCCTTGCCAGCTGTTCGAGGGAGTGGTTTAGGGACAAAGGGCAGCTTAACTTGAGGCAGGGTGCGCAGGAACGCTCATACTAAAATGAAGGAAACAGATGTGTGAGCCATGGAAACCAAGCCAAAGGTTTAACAGATTTATTTAGAAGGTGCAACTTCAAGAAAAAGGCATTTAAAATACAGAATACAAAATATAGTGACCTCGCATTCATAGAGAGTCTTACCAAACAGAAGGCACTTTTACATAATTCTCAATAGGACTCAGAAGGCATTGAAATCGTTTGAAGAGAGACACTTCAGAAAACCTCAAACACATTTATAAATGCACTATGAAAAACATAATTTAAATCAAGAAAAATGTTCTCAGAATGCAAAACACATTTGATCTAAAATGCAGAGAATACTCACGTTTAAACCTAAAAGAAAGCAGCCTTGCAAATGTAATATAAGCATTAAATTCTCAATAAGAAAACACCAATTTAGAGACAAAATAGCATATACAGCAATTATATTGGGAAGTTAAATTGTATCTTAATAAAACAAAAAACAAGAGCTCTTGGGGAGCACCCACACCCGCCTGCTATCTAACAACAGACGGGTGGGGTAGTCCGACGAGAACTCCGTGGGCTCTCTTTTTATACCCTTCAAGGCTGGGATCTGAAGCAGAAGTGCTTATTGCAACGTCAGTCCTACCTATGTCACTTTTAGCCACTGGTCGCACATTTATCAGACGTGTGGTGCTTATTCTGCTAAATGTGGAACATAGACTAGGTGAAAGGTTATGTTCTCAGACCAAGCTCTCGTCGTAAATTGCATAGGGCAAGCAGAAAATATGTAATGTAAGGAATAAAATATATAGCAATGTCCTGGTTGCCACATTGCATCACCCCGGCCTGACGTCCATGTGGTGGGAACTTCTCATTCTCATGTTCAGACCCAGGATGTGGTGTGCTATATGTCGACAGGACAGAGGAAGAGACAGTGAACTTTGAGACACACGGGTAGGGTGGGGGCTATCCAGTCTGGAGCAGAAGAGCCTCGCAGAGAGAAGCTGGCTGAGATTTTTAGTCAGACAGGCTTAGAGCCTGCTGTTCAGAAAAATGGCAGAACTCTGGTCAATTTAACAAAAGGCCTGCAGAAAGACCGCAGGGCCTATCTAGGGGTTCATACAAACAGAAAACAGCATGTCAACTTTGACAGGCCTGAAGGTGTCTATATGACGTTAAGAAAGATACAAGACAGCCAATGTTCCAATGAATGACACCCCTGGGATACACCTACTAGGAGGAGGGCCTGAAAAGATTGCTGTAAGAATTTTGTTCAGTAAATGAACAAGAGGATGGAATTATGCAGGGTCTATTTTTTATCATAGGGTACCCCAGGCCTGTTCGGCCCACACCTGAAGTATGAACCCCTTACATAGGCCCTGCCAGCCTAATTTGTAGGCCGTGTTAAATTGACCTGAGGGTCCGGTTTTACCATGTAACAACTACCATGGGCCATCCTTGTCACTCAGTCAGTATGAACCCCTAGGTAGGCCCTGCGGTCTTTCTGCAGGCCTTTTGTTAAATTGACCAGAGTTCTGCCATTTTTCTGAACAGCAGGCTCTAAGCCTGTCTGACTAAAAATCTCAGCCAGCTTCTCTCTGCGAGGCTCTTCTGCTCCAGACTGGATAGCCCCCACCCTACCCGTGTGTTTCAAAGTTCACTGTCTCTTCCTCTGTCCTGTCGACATATAGCACACCACATCCTGGGTCTGAACATGAGAATAGAGAAGTTCCCACCACACGGACGTAAGGCCGGGGTGATGCAATGTGGCAACCAGGACATTGCTATATATTTTATTCCTTACATTACATATTTTCTGCTTGCCCTATGCAATTTACGACGAGCGCTTGGTCTGAGAACATAACCTTTCACCTAGTCTATGTTCCACATTTAGCAGAATAAGCACCACACGTCTGATAAATGTGCGACCCGTGGCTAAAAGTGACGTAGGTAGGACTGACGTTGCAATAAGCACTTCTGCTTCAGATCACAGCCTTGAAGGGTATAAAAAGAGAGCCCACGGAGTTCTCGTCGGACTACCCCACCCGTCTGTTGGTAGATAGCAGGCGGGTGTGGGTGCTCCCCAAGAGCTCTTGTTTTTTGTTTTATTAAGATACAATTTAACTTCCCAATATAATTGCTGTATATGCTATTTTGTCTCTAAATTGGTGTTTTCTTATTGAGAATTTAATGCTTATATTACATTTGCAAGGCTGCTTTCTTTTAGGTTTAAACGTGAGTATTCTCTGCATTTTAGATCAAATGTGTTTTGCATTCTGAGAACATTTTTCTTGATTTAAATTATGTTTTTCATAGTGCATTTATAAATGTGTTTGAGGTTTTCTGAAGTGTCTCTCTTCAAACGATTTCAATGCCTTCTGAGTCCTATTGAGAATTATGTAAAAGTGCCTTCTGTTTGGTAAGACTCTCTATGAATGCGAGGTCACTATATTTTGTATTCTGTATTTTAAATGCCTTTTTCTTGAAGTTGCACCTTCTAAATAAATCTGTTAAACCTTTTGGCTTGGTTTCCATGGCTCACACATCTGTTTCCTTTATTTTAGTATGAGCGTTCCTGCGCACCCTGCCTCAAGTTAAGCTGCCCTTTTGTCCCTAAACCACTCCCTCGAACAGCTGGCAAGGGTGCCCCTAGCCCCCCAAACCCCCTAAAACGCTCCCTCCAACATTCTTGGTGCCGTGACTCGGATCAGCAGTGCCAGCTGACAGGAGACCACTGGGACCCCGGACGCAGACCACCCTTCGTGCCTCTTTGCTGACTGAACCACAGAGAACAGCACTCGGGTAAGTTATTTTTGCTGCCTGATGTGCTGTCTTTCTGGGAGCAGCGGCTAAGGGCGACCGTGGGACATCTGTGTTCCTTGTTTCAAGTTGTCCTGTCTAAATGGTCTCGCTTATTAAAAGAACATTCCCAAACTGAAGAAACGTGTGCGTGGTGAACTCTAAAGCCAAAGGGTGACGTTAGGAAATTGTTTGAATTATGTGTTTTTCCTTTTTATAAATAGACATACGTTGTTACAGTGCCTCTCTGAGAGCCAGAGGAGGGTCTCCGTCTAGGATTGTGGGGGTAGGGAAGATGGCGTCTGGCATCTTCCAGTGATTATTTTGTTTTATCATTGTTATGAGTGGGGTTTTTTGTGCCTCTCTGAGAGCCTCTGTCTAATTGTAAGGATTGACGGGGCAGGGAAGATTGCGTCTGGCATCTTTCAGTGTTCAGTTGTATGGTTTTATAAATAAATATATGTAATTCCTCTGTCCAGTTGCAAGAATTAGCAGGGACGGGAGGATTGCTCTCAGTCAATAGTCCTGAGAAAGAAGACGAATCCCGTAGCTGTCTAGCTAACAGATTTACGATTTCCTCTTGTGTGAAAAGGAAGAAGGTGGTTTCCCCGGGATGTATTGGGTATTGTATTTTCGCTGGTTATAAGCATTTTTCTGTGTTTTCCTTTTCTTGTGAAGCAGTAAGGTAGAAAGCGCTTTTATCGCCCTCAAATGGCCAGAAATACGCAATTGTTGTTTAAGAGTTCCAAGCATTAAAGCATATGCATTGTTTTCTTTTTAAAGTACATGTATAAAATGTTCATTACTTGCTATGCACCTTTAGGACTTTGTGTTATTCGCTAGTGTTTACCTATGTATATAGGGTTTTGTTCTTTTGCATTGACTAAGTGTTGCAGCTAAACATTTTGTGCTCATTGTATTGGAGGCCACTGCCTGGTGCAGTGGCTGATCCATTAGTGAGACTATAATATTTAGGTGCATATTGATTGTCCTGTTAGATTCCTTTTTATTATATATGCATATATTGTTTGTATGAGCACATTTGTCAATTTCAAGTTGACTGGCCTTACACCAACCCAGTCATTAAAGGGTAAAGGCCCGCTAGGTAGGGTGTTGCTGTGGTCTGTAAAACACCTGACAATAGCCTTACAGACTCCCCGCTAGTTATTGATGCTGTGGTCTGTAGTAATACACCAGCCCCCCCACCAGCTCTACAGACCCCGCTAGGAAGAAGTAAGTGCACATTTTGGGAAATTCTAGGAGTCACCTTCACTACAACAACTGAAGTAAGAAGTATCTGCATTACCACTTGTAGAATTACATTCCCCAGGATCAGCCAATACCCCCTGCCCCTCCTGACCCATGTGGCGCAGCACCACATTTAATTAGCACAAGTCGCTTTCAGATAACTGACCACGTTATGCACAACAACATACACCGAATTGTTGAAATACTTCCTCACATTTATATTTTGAAGTCTGTACTTTGCGACGGGAGGTTGCGTCTGGCGTCTCCCACTTTGTGCCGCAAATACGTGTGTATGGGACTGCGTCTGGCAGCTCACATTTGTTTTGAATTTTGATTACCTATTTGGTGTAAATTGTGTTGTTTGAACGTTTATTTCTGCAAGGAATGGGAGACATCTTATCGCATTGAGATTAACAGTGTCTTTTTTTCAACTGCGTGCTTCCAAAAGGGGAACAATTTCCTTCATCACATCGCCTTGTGGGTTCCTCTCTCGGGCCTCGCAGCAGCCAACGCCTTTCAACCTCTTTCTCTTCATTGTAAAAAGTGTCCTTTGTTCTCCGCCTTTCTTAGTTGCATGCAGTGTACTCTAATAGCCATACTCTATTTCCTTCTCTCGGTCTGCATTTTGCGTCTCTCCCTCTCTTATCTGGCTTATGGGCCTTTCTCATCTCTTTCTCTCACAGTGTTACCACAGGTTTTCACTACTGTTTAGCGAGATCTTATATATAGGAGTACTTCTCTCTTGTGCACTGCAGTGAGAGGTGATTAGCAGGAACATCTGGGTACGTGCCAAGCACACCCACTTTAACTGAGACAGGTTCAATTAGAGACCACGCAACTGGTGCGCGGTGCATCCAGTGAATACTGTGTCTAGCTTCCAAGTAGGTGCCTTCACGACTCTTAGTTATATATTTTTTAGCACGTTTTAAATAGGCTCCCCTATGTTAACTCCTTATACCCTGAATGAAGTACATTCAGTTCCTTGACAGTCACACCTCACGCTTCACACCTCACCTTTCTGGCGTGCTTGGACTATTGGTAATGAAGGCTCCCACTTGAATATTCAGTCAAGTGGT
Organism: Calotriton arnoldi; assembly: GCA_963921515.1. NCBI lineage: Eukaryota > Metazoa > Chordata > Amphibia > Caudata > Salamandridae > Calotriton > Calotriton arnoldi. The sequence goes on from CAWUFW010017284.1 coordinate 267,276, forward strand.
AGAAAGATGGGGAGGAAGGCTTTCGCATGCATTTCTCGCCGCAACACACAGCAACCTTTTTACGTTTTCTGGTTGCTATTACGCCCTAGACTTGGCCCAGCGTCAAATGATAGACAAGCCACACAAAAGAAAAAGTGACATAATAAGGTGAGGTCAAGGACTGCCATCCCTTACCGCCCAGAGCCCAATGATAGAAAATGTACTACCAGGTAAAATGGAGCTATTCCCTTTGATATTTTTGGATCATAAGCTTAACATAGTACATACAATGTTCTGTGGCCCACAATGTTAAAAGACTAAAAATGCCATCAATATAAGTAATATAGTCCTGGCAGAGGGAAAATGCTTTCAGTTTCAAATGCACATGAATATCTCTCTATTTAGATGACCAATTATAATTCATTAAAGAATTTCTCATTATAGACCTGATGAATATCTTTAGGCATCCATACTTCAATGAACAAAATGCAAAGGCCGACCTGGTCAGCTAGATTCACACTGAAGATGACACCAAATATTGCAGTACTGAGCAACCAAGTACAGAATAATTTACTCCTACCTGCGTCCAATTTAACGATAGAGCAAGCAGTAAAAAGTGCTACCCCTCCAGGCACAAGCAGTAGCCCGGATGCAAGCACCAATCCAGGAAGTACAGCTACAAAGCACGGAGTTAGGTAATAGAAAAGATTTTGAAAGTGTTTATCGTGGTAAAGGAAGTTAGTGTCACTAGACTTAGAGCAACGTAAATGTCAGAGCAGATGGTGAACATTAGACAGAAGATTGGAAGTAGCAAGTTAAGACTGATCTCTTCCGATTTCTTGTGCACAAAGAGGGGAGATAAAATGATGGAGTGGAATGCACGCTAGCTACACCCATGGTTTGACTTCATGGTCACACGTCAAATGCTGCGGGGTCTGATCAACCCTTCATCATTCTGAGGTGGATGAAATGAGTACCATTGAGTTGGGGAACAATGGAGATCTGCTGTTTAGCGTCAAAATACCATTCTGAGTGAACGTGCGCTTTACAAGAAAGCCATGTTATTTTAAAATAAGTTATATATATTTTGCATATTACAATTAAAGACAACGCATGTTTTTAGATATTAAGTGGTGCTGAAGGGTTAATAGATTTTTTCTTGGTCTGCCTTCAGAAGTGGCTTTCCTGGCCGACCACAGATTCTGGGCGTTGAGCCAGGCAGGAAAAGGACTTCCTGTGGCTGGCAACGAACATAAGATTTAGATGAAAGATATGTATGTGTCTATGTGAGAGGAGGTAAGGAATACGTTTTTGGATATGCACAGCTGTGTGCAGCCTTCAAAATATGAAACAACCAGAGATTCGTAGGAATAGATTACCACAGGTAGCCACCACACCAATTTCAATGTTAAAGGACGGTATGCATGGAGTAAGCAATGCTCAGTATTGCAATGGTGTCAGAAAAAAAAGGTGTGGATTTAAAGAGGCCTTTTAAAAGTACAGTTGCAGCCTTTAGAGGTGGTTGCATATATTTTTCAGTTTGAATACCATGAGTTTTTGTCTCCCTTAAATGCAACATTATTATTATTAGGGTCTTCCCCATGCGTCTCCAAGAAGTGTATTGAATTTCCTGTCTTCGGGATGTTTGCATAGATAAGCTCAATGTTATTGTTTTCATCACCTCTTGTCTGGTTAGAAATAAAATTTAAATAGGAAAGACCTGTCATGCCACAGGCTCAGGCCTACTGCATGTTCCCACATGTTTGGATGACAGCTGGACCATGTGTCCATCATGATATTAAAGCAGCAACAACTTTCAGCAAAGACTGCTTAAAAATAAAATAGGCAAAATAAGTGCCACAATTGAGGGAAATAAATAAATAAATAATTTAAAGAAAGCAAAAATAGTTTATTGCCCAAGAATCACTCTGTTTTTACTCACAAATATTACAATGTTCTGACAGCCACCTAATGCCCCATATCCTCCTCACTGAACAATTAATATATGTATAAGTCACATCAACTAGACCTAACAGTGACATTCAAATTATGAAAGAAGACATATATTTGCATAAGTTAACACGCACTACGAAGTTTCTGTCTTCTCAAGCATTCAGGTGGAAGAAGAAGGGCCCCATCATTCCTGAGCTCTGACCTATCAGTCCTGGAACACAGATTTTATTGTGTTTCCATTGACTGTCCAAAGAGGAAGAAGACGTTGATCAGCCGCAACAGGAACACCGCCATCTTCACAAGCAGATGTATATATAGAATAGCACTAGGTATATTGCATTCTTGAAGGGTTTTGACTATTTGAATGGCGCAA